>JABMDO010002101.1:0-10137 GCA_014851415.1 Cnaphalocrocis medinalis
TTAAAATCAGACACTATTTTTTGTATTAAAATCAAATAGGAGTTCAAGTTTTTATGTCATTATAACGACGCTACCATAACTCTATTAGCGCAATGGTTTGAGCGCCGGTTGAGATGTAAGGGTCGCGGGTTAGATTCCCATACCAACACAAATATTTGGTAATGAAACAGATATTTGTGTTGGGTCTAGGTTTTTGGAGTTCCTTTTTGTTTCTGGTTTCTATATCTTCTTGTTTATAGCACAAGGGAAAACCTTAGTTTGGGACCAATGTCAATGAATGTGATTTAGTCTCAATTCATTTATTATTTATTTATTACATACATACTCGTATCTCTATAAAGTTATTACCTTAATGGATATTTTCCATTGAAAAAACAATCAAATATTTAACTACAGATATTTAAACTAAAACTTAAAAACTATCGATTTATCTTATACGGATTCGGTGTGTCTTTTTTAGAGGTACAAAACCCTAAAACCAACTGAACAAAGACATTTCATCGCTTAAAACGGACTTCACATAAATCCAAATTAATCTTAAAGAATACCTTACGTCTTTACGCAATCGTGCGTACTTTCTTAAGCTTCGTAATGGAGGTTGAATTAAATCTGATTATCTTAATGTAAGACACTTCTCCCATTTTCGTTTCGTGTTTTGTGCTTAAGTTAACTTTTGTCATTGTCTTGGTTTTTAATTACATTACCGGCTTGGAATGGAGGTTGTGTTTCGAAGCGTTTCAAAACGTTGAGAATTTCAAACGATAGGACGTTCTGTTACTCACAAGAACATTTTAAATGTACGTGTTTATGAATACTTTTATTGCACAAAAACAGAGGCTTAAAACTAGATATTACAGGAGGCCTTATAATCTCTTTTAAGGCCGCCAAATTTAGAGTAACAAATTGATGTAGAGTAACTATCTATCTATTTATTTAAACACCTTTTTTATCATTTTAACGCTGAAACCCTGTAAAAAATATCACGATTGTAGCCCCTGTAGCAGGCTAGATAAAAAAATAAGCAAAATAAAAAAAAAATCCATACAAAATACACTTACGGCCGGTTTCTGAATTGAGAATTTGAAGTTAAGCACTATGTATTTAAGTAGAAACTTTGACATTTGAAGTAAGAGTCTACTGTCAAAGTTTGTACTTAAGTAGGCTTACCTTCAAATTCTCAATTCAGAAACCCGCCGTTAGAATCATAATATATATTTAAGTATTATATTTGTTTTTCCTCTGTTGCCAGATGTCTGTAACACAAGTGCTTAAGCTACTTAGTACGGAGTCAGGTCAATGTATAAGATGTTGTGAGAATTTATTGATTTACTAGCTTTTCCCCGCGGTTTTGCCCACGCCCCCTACTTGTCTAAAATGGGGGGTTAGAAAGGGGCAAACAGTAGCCTATGTTACTCTCCATTTCTTTAACTATCTCCACTTAAAAAATCACATGCCGTGAAAGAAAGACAAAACATACAGACTGACACACTTTCCCATTTATAATATTTGTATTTAAGTATAGGATTCCTTCTCGTTAGACTAAAAGTAATCTTGTTTCCAGCGCGTGGGCCGAACTCCAAACTTGACGCTCAACGTGGACACGCACACAGCAGGCAGATACGTGTGCAAAGCTAGTGTTGAGGGATACCCAGAAGTGGAGGCGGAGGCTTCGGTTTTTATAAAAGGTAAGAAATAATGTCAATTCTAACAAAAATGCAAGCATAGGTCATGATCAGTGAGTTTTAACTACTACGTATAGAAAAGCTAAGCCAAACAAAACAAGTGTCACGAAGGAAGCGTTGGCGGACAGCCGTGGAGCCATATTAAAATTTGTGTGAGTTGTTGCTGGGCGGCAACAACTCATAGCGCTAAAAACTGGTTTACTGCGGCGGTTCTATATGCTAGTAATGTTAGTTCTATGGTCATAATTATACAGGGAGTATCTGTAAACATTTACATCCCTTTAACCCCGTGTTCTACCAACCATTCTGAACAACATTTTGTTTTATGTCTTTTGTAAATTCGCATTAAAAAAATTCAATTTTTCATATAAAGTCGATCACGAAACCTGGTCATTTTGTATGTAGAAATCGAATAAAAATTCGAAAAATTGTTGAACAAAACATTTTGTTGAGAATGATTGATAGAACACGTGGTTAAAGAGATGCAAATGTTCACAGATACGCCCTGTATATCCTAATCCATTATTTTTAAGATTTCAATAATTGATCAAAATACGAACAGCCTACTACATTTTCAACACTCCTTTGAAGAAATAATATAATCTCAATACAAACATTAACCTTCTTTATCGCCATCATACCGTATCAACAATTTGGCTCGAGAATCGACACTCGAAACATAACTTCATGAATAAAACAATAATGTCTTTTATTTTACGATTCTCTTTCATTCGGATAAAACGATCGGTGAAATTAGGTTTTGAATGCGAAAATACGAACATGAATAATAAATACGCGAAACATTATTTAGGATTACATAAGTAATAGATTTTGGAAGGGGCATAAATTCTTTTTATTTTCTGAATTTTGGCATGCTTAAAAAATCCATGGCGATGGCTAAACCTATGGCTGCAAATTTTAATGTACCTCTTATTAACAATATTAACAATACCAAATTAGATTAGCGTTGTGGCTGGAGTGCTGGTAGAGATGCAAAGGTAGTAGCTTCGAATTCAATACCGACACAAAATAATATGTTTGCTGACGAAACAGATTTAAGTGTTAGGTGTCTACAAGGAACAAATTTACTTTGAGAACAGGACAATGTGATCATATATTATTGTCTTCGATTCTATTATGAATGTTGTTCAGGGGAGCAATTCTCGTGCACTCGACATTATAAATAAATTCACACAACATCTCTTACATTGACCTGACTCCGTATTAAGTAGATTATGCACTTGTGTTACAGATATCAGACAACAGAGGATCACAAATATAATACTTAAATACATAAATAACACCCAGACACTGAACAAACACAAGTGTTCATCACACGAATGTTTGTCCAGTGTGGGGATCGAGCCCACAACCTTTTGGCGTATGAGGCAGGGTCAAGCTACCATTGCGCCAACCGGCCAGTCATTGGGACGTTGATGTCTAATTTAGAAATTTTTAATACAATCGTCCACACAAATCTCTAATAATTACCAGTTTGGTATCGGTAGTAGGCTTCTATGAAAATCAATAAAAGAATCAGTTCCAAGAAGTTGATAATTGCTATGGATATTATGTTAACGTGGACCTAATAGAAGCAGGGCAAGTAGAATCAGTTGTTCAAACTTCATACATATTTTATTACTATGACGACTGTATGCCATGCCACAGATAGCACTAAATCGATAACCGTTTTACGATTGTTTTATGTATTGTCTGAATATTTGATGGGATGTTGTATAACGGTGTTATTATGGTGTTATACAAGTATATTCAATACTATAAAGATTATTTTACTGGTGTACAGTTATTTTTGTACGAAATCTTAGAGAAAGCATCCATAGAGAGGACACGCAAATAATAAAATTCGTGTAAACGTAACAACTATATACAGAAATTGCTAAGAGTAAAAGAGACAGAATCATGATTTTTTGTCTTTGTCAGAGTTCTACTTTTTTGATGGGCTCAGTTGTGTCAGTTGTGAACTGCGCCCAGCAAAGCTAGTTGCCATAGTAACCCATAGCACAGAATACTTAATAGTACAAGGTACAGAAGACCCACTTCTAAAAACCGTTTATGGAAATAAAGACTCAGACTACTATAATATAACGTTGAAATTCCGACCGCCCAGCGTTTAATGCCTACCATTATTCATACCTAGAAGTGCGTTCTCTTTCTATCGCAAGCAACTGTCGCCCGGGCGTCGCCGCTCGTTCGTGATTTTCTACTAATTTTTCCCTCCGGAGGGGACGCCGCATGTACTTGCAAGTTCGATACCAACACGCGGAGTGGGACAGGCCTGCCCATAGTAATTAAGTGCGATTTTTGTTTGTATTTTTACTGCCGTAATAACCAACCAAATTCAGACGTAGTAAGAGATAACAGGCTACCGTATTGAAGTAATCTTCAGTCACATCGATCCGCCATTTTGTAGTTATTTTTCATTTGGGCGGGTTATATAGATATCTGTCCCTTACGGTGATACGCGCTTAGCCACTCTATTGGGTAATTTCTACAAGTACGAAATAGTTATAGATGTCATTTAATTTATAGAAAGCGTCATTAGTCAATTTGACGTGTAGGTTATTCTTTTCTTACTTCCAAAGTTTGCAAAAAATTGGTTATTTTCTTAGAAACTTTTCTAGGGCGAACTTTCGTAGTCGAAACGTTGTTACTGAAAATAAAAGGCAGTAAGGAAACCTTTTTTATAACCTTCCAATGGTTTAGGTATAAATCTATAAATTGAACAAACGTTTGTGACATAAGGAAGTTTTAATTATTAAATATTTGCGTGTTAAACTTCCTACTTCTTCTCACTAGACTCATAATGGCCCCACTATGGGGAAAAGAGTTAGGCCTGGACTGACGCGTAGGGTGAGTCCAGGCCACAGAGTAACTTATAATATATCGGTAATAGAGAGATCAGTCGCGAAATTGTTCAGCGCCATCTAGTTAAAATATTACATACCACTATTATCTATCTACATACGTACGTAGTGTAGGTTGGGTAGGTATATATAGGTCATTTAGGTATTCATATATTTATCGTATATGCTGAATTTCAACAAGAGACTTTTTGGTGTCCTTTGGGGTTTTTTTGAAATCAAACATTGTTTTTGATAATCTAAAATTAGTTCATAGTCTAAAACTATGTTAGATTTTACGAATCCCACCAAAATGACACCAAAAAATCTCTTGTTGAAAATAATATAGGTATACAAAGATAACACAGGCTTAAATTAATGTTTTTTATTTTTTCTTTTATAATATTCCATTGCCTTAATTTTCATGCAGTCATTGACAAGGGCGCTTTTCAGTAGAATCATTAGCATTCCAACCCTTTATTACCCTTATTGTGTAGATAGTTATGCTCCTAGTTATACTTTCGTCGCAATGAGTTTGACGAGTTTCCGAACTTAGCAGGTGGGTGGATAGACATTTGGTTATGTAATTAAACATTGTTATGCACCAGCGGGTGTAAGGGGGTGAACGAATACCATTCCGCCCCGAAAGCCAATCTCACATGCCCGCAGTGCATCCTGCCAAATAGCGAACTAGGCTCTGGCGACCGACTGATGGCGTATAACCATCCAAAATCTCAACGTAGCAAATTAACAGCCCGGTGACGGGCAGCAGCGTCACCAGGGCAAATAGCTCTACGTTCTTCAATTCCGGGAGACGAGAGCGGGTGGGTCGGCAGGTTAGGCAGAGGTCCAATGTCCAGGTGATGATGCTGTGGTCGATATATAAAGCGGCAATCGGTGTCCAGGTAACAAAAACAGTCTTCAAGAAGAAAAAAGCCACGAAAAACATCCAAGCAAACGCACACAATTCGAATTTGAAAGCAAACGAAAAGAGAAAAAATTTGCACTAAATTTGTGACAACTCGAATGACGTGTCAATGTCAGGCGGCGCGTTCCATTCAACGTAATTTACAGGTTGTTGTTTATGTCACTATTTTAATCTGCATGACAACTTAATAAGATACTGCATAGTACTGAACGTAAAATAAGTAATTAACGTCATCTAGCAAGAAAGTTCAGTACTTATTCTGATCATGATTCTCCATACAAAAATGAATAATACTGAGTGAACGCACACTGGTCCAGGCCTAACTTTTTACCTTATACTCGTATTAGTTTACCAAGTGTTGATACTGATACAATAATAGTACTTAAGATTCACTTAACGGACTTGATCGTGCATTTGGTAGTGTCCTCACTGCCTCATTGCTCTACAGGGGAGCAATGTTCATCACACAAAATTTGTGTGATGAACATTGCTTGTGTGTTGTCTGGGTGTAACATTAAGTATTATATTTAAACTTCCTTTACTGTCTGATATTTAAACACAAGTGCTAAAGCTACTTAGTCCGGGCGGAGTCTGGTCAATCAATAAATTACTGACTAACTAGAATTAATAAAGATAGTTGAATTGTAGGAAAATAATTATAATATTATTGAACGTGTAGGGTTTGTATTTTTTTGACACCAAATACCAAATGCTTTTAATACCAAAACTCACGCAAGAATTTAGTAGCATAAATTAGGCGTGTGGTGCGTTTTTGGTTATTTCCTCCTGTTAAGGATGACTGCCTGGAACGAAAATGTAATAAAAATATGTCAAGGATATTCTTCACTGATAACCTTGCTTCATTGTGTATAAGTTATAGCCTAGTCATTGCGAATAAAGGTCTTCTAACCATTCGGAGGTTATTCTATAGAATTCTAATTCTTTTGTGAACTAAAGTCATTTATTTAAAGTAACGACCTTCATATTTTATCGATCCTTGTTTGGAGAGACCTCAAACTATAATGTCTTGTAATGTAGCAGTCTAATAATCCTAGTATTAGTAACATGTTACTAATTAGCTATATCGTATAATAGGTGGATTTGTGGTAGTTAAATATGTAAGGCTGTTAAATTATATGAGGAAATCTTAAATCAGGATTTCTGATCTCACCCGATTTGCCTCAAATTATAATAATGGCTCGAAACGCGAAAGGTCCCGGGTACAATTCCCGGTCAAGTCAATTTTCATGGGTCTGGGTGTTCTGGGTTGACGCCAAACAAAAATCAAACTTAGTGCGGTATTCACCCAAACTTTATGCGAAAGTAAGTCTATGTTATAAAACTGTCCAACCAAACGAATCGAAACTTAGAGCAGACCCAACAAAAATACCTATCTGTTTCATCAGCAAATAATTGTGTCGGCGCGGGAGTCGAACCCGCGCGTCTCTACCTGCGCTCAAACCACTGCGCAACACTGGTTGACGTAATAAAACAATGGAAGTTATAGCTTGAGGCACGAAAGTATAGCGATGACCGTTATTTTGCGCACTTGTAAAAAAGAAGACTTTCTATTAAAATTGTTTTCTGCGCACTCAAGGTCATAACTACAGCTGCTTGCCGTAGACTATATCGCATGTGATAAATCCGCTAGATTGTTGTTAGACTGAGGTTTAAAAGTCCAACTTCAACTCAATAAATCACATCAAAATAACCAATCACCGTGTAGATGTACTTCAGTTCTACAGTAAGTTCACCATCTAGCGGAATTTTCACCCCATTGATATAATGATCTACATAAATGTAACTGGGTACATTATAAAATTGAATTGGTTGTTTCACTGTATTTGTGTGGTTATTGATTTGTACTATGAATATTTAATTGGTACCTTGGTTACTAGTTCTATTGATCTTCGAGTAGGTATTGTAGTTGCTTACCAATTATTATAAAGGGTCTATTGGTAACATTGTATCATCTTTTTGTCGTATACGTTGTATTGAATATAGTAACGGTGTTATGGTTTTGACTAATATTAATATGACTATTGACTGTATTAGAAATGGATCGGATTTTGTCGTAATTACTCCTGTTCTACAAAATAACTAATCATCTAAATTAAGATTTTTATAGCAATGAGAAAACCTGAGTTCTGAAATTCAATTACCGAAAACAATTAATCAATCTGCGAATATTTTTGAAATGTAGGTAATATCTTGCAAACACAGATAGAATAAAAATGTATTCTCACTAATGTCATATTATACTATTATTAAACAAAACATTTATAGGATAATTCATAAATAAACGAAATACTTATACCTCCAAAAATCTCTGATTGCTTTTCTACCGTAAATAATTTTAATTGTTACAATAAGATAGAACTTAGAAGTTAAGAGAGATCATCTTATTAAGAGCGTGGTAGCTCAGAGTGGTTTTCTTAGGAAAATACACACATTTTGTCTGTTGTAATACAATCGTCTTACAATCTTTTGAAATACCTGTAGGTTGAAATCCGATCATGCAACTCTGGATTTTTTAAACATAATTATATAATGCGTATTTCTACCATTCGTTCGGTAGTTGGTAAAATATAGCAATTGGTACTCTCTATTATTCAGATGATTTTTCCAAACATGCTATCATGATTCTGTTTTGGTTACCCTGTTTAAGGGTAGCAAGGATCAGCTGACATTCGCTTCATTGTAATTTACCAGACTTCCCAAATCCTGGATTAGGTCCAAAAGTACCACAAGCTCCAGGGCAATAGCTTTGGAAGCAATGATAAAATCTTAATAATATAACTTTTGTTGCAGGCCCCCCCAAAATAGTCTCAAATCAGACCCAGTACGGATCTCAAGGTGACACTGTACATATAGAATGTGCAGCATTTGCGGTGCCAAGGATCGACAACATCGTCTGGACTTTTGAAGGGAAGGAGATCGATGCCATACACGACCAGTGAGAACGCCTTATTTCAATGTTTGAAATACTGGATTTATTATCATTTCAGCCAATAGTCGTCCACTACTGGACATAGGCCTACCCCAAAAGCAGGAGGCCGCAGCCGTGGCAGGGCTCCCACCAGGTGGACTAACGACTAGTGAAGGTCGCGGGAGTCCCTTGGATGCGGGTGGCACGGGACCGATCTGTGTGGATACTGGATTCATCGTGTCGAAAAAAAACCTTATATTATTAAAATTCTCTTAGTTAACCTTAATAGAGGTGACTCGATTATTTTTAAGTCTTTTTAATACAAACATCACAAATACGTGTGACCAATGAATACAACAAATCGAAATAATAAAACTAAAATTCTTGTCGTAATTTTTGAAATTGTATTCTATTTTGGAAATACTGTTATTAAATTGTGTTTTAAGAATAAAGCTGTTTTACGTTAAGATGACAAGAATTTAATTAAAAATAATTAGTCTCTAATCCTACTTAAGATTAGACCAACGAATTTAGGCCGACATTGGATAGAATTTAGCTTCTAATTTTTTCTATCATTATTATTGAACTAAGTCAGGTCAAGTATAGGTCAAAATTATAATTTTGATCGTAAATTAAAGGGTGATATTTAATAGGTTAGTAAAAAAGGTTAGATTCGTTCTTTTTTGCTGACCCGAAGAATGGGGGTCTGGAAAATATATAAATGCAATAAACATTTGCTGACTTGTTTTGCTGATCATGTATTATTTTCACTGCTCATTATAATTATTTCTCAATATTTGTTAAACACGTTCAGGTCAATTTTAATTGCACAAATTTGACAGAATTTATGTTGCTCGTACACCTACATATTATTGTAAGTCCTCAATATCACTTTTAGTTATAGAAGATCCAATGTTGAACATATATTATTAACATAGTCTTCTACCAAGTTCTATTGAAAGCTACGTATTCCAAAAAAGTAGTATTATGTAGTTTTTAAAGATTCAAATAATATATTTCTTTATAAGAGGGTAACTCTGCTATTCGTTAAATGATAGAGTACTCCACAGTCGAGGTCACAATTCAAATAAAAGTCAAAGTCATTAAATTAAAGACCAACGTTGTTATGTTAGTTAAGGTCACTTTTCATGAAATTACAGGTTTTAAGTCGTATTAATTTCTAAGCATGACCAATTAAATGCCGCGAAATCGGTGCAAAACAAAACACTATCACTTTGAAGAATTGAATAAAATTGAAAATTGCAACACAAATCACATATGAATTGAATTGTTATTGAAGATAAGAACGCGAAAACCTCCCTCGTGAGTATTCTTCTCATCCAGATCGCCAAATTCGCCAAAATTTTCTCCGTCCTTTTGGATTTTTTCTAGAACGCCATTTTGCACGCCAGGCTTGAGACTTCGCACCGAAATTTGCAGATTCTTTGTTCACGGTCGCCAAAAACAATCTTGTTAAGGATTGTCTTAATGAAAATGCTTGAATGTGTCTTTGAAGATGCTGTAATTACTAGTTTTATTGAGATATTAAAAATGTGAAAATAACCGGCGCGGAGACGCGCCGGGAGATAGGCCTATCTGAAGTTTTCGTTCGTCTCTCTAGTTGGCGCGACGGTCGCTCGCCGCCGCCGCCGCGCGGGAACTTTTGAACGTGGAACAAAACTGTGTTAACCACATAAGTAGGTATCTTAAATAACTACAAAGAATACGTAGGTAGTA
>JABMDO010002102.1:0-10083 GCA_014851415.1 Cnaphalocrocis medinalis
ATCGGTGCAAAACAAAACACTATCACTTTGAAGAATTGAATAAAATTGAAAATTGCAACACAAATCACATATGAATTGAATTGTTATTGAAGATAAGAACGCGAAAACCTTCCCTCGTGAGTATTCTTCTTCATCCAGATCGCCAAATTCGCCAAATTTTTCTCCGTCCTTTTGGATTTTTTTCATAGAACGCCATTTTGCACCGCCAGGCTTGAGGACTTCGCACCGAAATTTGCAGATTCTTTGTTCACGGTCGCAATAACAATCTTGTTAAGGATTGTCTTAATGAAAATGCTTGAATGTGTCTTTTGAAGATGCTGTAATTACTAGTTTTATTGAGATATTAAAAATGTGAAATATAACCGGCGCGGAAGACGCGCCGGGAGATAGGCCTCTCTGAAGTTTCTCGTTCGTCTCTCTAGTTGGCGCGACGGTCGCTCGCCGCCGCCGCCGCGCGGGAACTTTTGAACGTGGAACAAAACTTGTGTTAACACCAATAAGTAGGTATCTTAAATAACATACAAAGAAATACGTAGGTAGGTACATAAGCAATTACCTATGCCACAGAATATATTGCCGGCTGCTTGTCATAGGCAATTTGCTCAGTTTGATACATTACTTTACTTAGTTTGATACATACCTGTTGGCGACTGGCTGTGGTGCCTTTTTTAAGTTCGTTTTTTTTGTTTATAGGTACCTACCTACTTTGTTTCACTCTGTGCCAAATTGATTGTCGTCTGACTTGTATAGATAGGTACCTTACATTACTTTTTCTATATTTTTATTACGTGATATTACCATCTTAACTACTTTTCTATCCATTAATCATATAGTCCATCGAGTCTCTTACAATTCGTATATGTTTGTATAGGTTTACTTTTAGCAAAATACCAATACTTATCTGTTTATGACAATTACGAAACTATGTAGATAGGTAGGTAGGGACTATTTAGTATATGTAGGTATAGGTGCCTAAGTCTTAATATCAAAAAATACGTAAATCAGAGCAGTACGATCAACTAAAATACACGTTCAATTATATTTTCAAAAGTAAATGCTTACATAAAAGTCTCTATTTCAAGTTCCATGTCTGATGAACGTTACTCTCGCAGGTGAAATTATTCAATAATAGTACGTGTACCTAACAAGTCAATTTGCAGTTCGTTCCCCCCACCGTCTTTGTCTGGGGAGGGGCTAGGGTTGGCAGGTCTTAAAAGCTTAAAGCCGGACCGACTTAGGTAGATACAGTTATCATCGAAATGATCATAGCGTTGAAGCCTACCAAAAATATGTGATGAGCATTTGAAAAGACAACTGTATGTCAGTATAATGTCAAGGTGCATTTTCATTGTAGCCCGGAGATAATGCCGCTGACTCAGAAGGAACCAAAGTCGGGGACTGTCTTCTGAGGATCTCCCAGGGGCATACCCACTAAACTTTTAGGGCAGTCTGCATTGCAATTCAGCAAATAGCCAGGAACATTCGCTCCTCCCCATTTATCCCCGTTGTCGTATACGCAACAAAAAGTCTAGTTTTAATTTGTGCTCCTGGCAACCCTAGGAAGGGATGTGCTCGCTCAACTGTGCACCCAATAATGAAACATTGCAGCTAACTTTCAAAATGAGAAGATTTTACTTAACTTGAATATGTTTGTTGCTTATTCTGTTTCGTTAGTTGCTACTCCAGTGGAATGATAAAAAGGCGCTTCATTTACTTCTTTGGTTAAAAAAACTGGCTGTTTTGTTCTTTCACCGATTTTGCTGAATTTAAGTTACGAAACTGAGACTACCAAGTTCTGGTATATAGGTATCTAATAAGTGAGACCAACATACCCGATCTGTGTGTGTTATTATCTGATACCTATTAGGTAGGTACTAAGTAGTGACCCCAGCAACGTCCGTAGGTACAGTATAGTACTTACAAACCTTGCTTAGGTATTACTTAGGCATTTTCACCATACATTCTCAAAAATAAGATAAGTACCTAAGTAGTGGTAACAATCCCGCTAAAACCTATTTTAATGTTAGAGACCATGAAACAGTACATACCTAAGATTAGATTTTCTAATAGAAATTCTGCTATTTATTTAATACTAGTGGCCCGCCCTCACTTCGCTTCGGGATCGTAATTCAGAAATGAACCAGAAGTGTCCAATTACATCGCGCAAGCGTTTCGTGTTTTCGGTTTACTTGTCGTTGTCTATAGAAGTTAACTATTTAGAAAATATAGATTTTATGAAGCTATACAGTTTTTTTATTAAATTTAATAAAAATCTCGTCCTACTCTTACTCCTAGACCTATCGTCACTTTACATCAGGTGCGATGGTGGTTGACGACAGTCTAGGATTTTCGCGTTTTGTCTAGAAGATGCCTGTTCACTGTTGCCTTAACGATGTCCAGCTTTAGTGGTCGGGAAAAACAGACCTCTACAGGGAGTTCCACTCCTTAGCTGTCCGTATTATAAATGTGGTTGTAGACCTTCCTAGTATAGATTTATTTGTTTAATTGATATTGGGCCCGTCATCTTCAAGATTGTTGTTTCACGCCTACCGTCGAATCGGGTGTTGTGCAAACGTCCAAACTCGCAGCACAAACAACACAATTTAAAGACCAGTCTCAGCGTAAACATCTTAGGCTTCGGGGCTTCCCACCATTTCTCTTCGTAATTACTCTAACTTAATTGGTTTCAGGCGACAAATAACTGTGTATTTAAATTCATATTCATTGGATTTCAGTGAAATTAAAACAGAAATAGAAACCCCAATCGGTGTCGGTGTTAACTTTTTACTAAGTAGATACTTTTTGACCCCTAATATAAGTAATACAATAATAGGTTCTAGAAAAGAGTAGTCTATAGTTTTAAGGATAAATTTTCCAATATCAAGTAGGTAAGCCTACCTACTTAGGAATTATGTACTTACCAAATAAATATTTGGTAACCAATGTCAACAATCAAATTCAGTCAATAAAACTTCGGTGTTTATTTGTTGATATAAGGATTCAATCAAGAAATGAAGTTTTTCAAATTATCTACCTATCACCGAAGTCCAAAGCAACTTTCCACGTAGGTAAAAACTCAGACACGGCAGTCGGTATCTACTTAGAAAATTAATCAGAGTTTTCAAACGTTGACGAATCAGCAGTTTAAATTTCATGGCCATTGAAAGTCAGCAAACTTCGCTCACCATTTTTGACTGACAGACAGAAGGTAGGAAAACATTCCTTAATTAACTTTAATAATAGCTCAACGCTCCCTTACCGTCGGTGTGACTGCGCTGTAATTGAAAGCTTTAACGTCGTCTAGCTCAAAGGGTCTTCTTAGTGGGCGAATTTGCGTACACGAGTGAAAGAAATATGGAGTCCAGTTTAAAAGCGTGTATTTTCTTACGAGTCTACTTTACAACACAACATGACAAGTTTTGTGAAAAAACATTACAAAAATATAAAGTACTATACTACCAACATAACAAACACAATTTACAAACCAATGAGAGAACAAGTTAAATACAATTTACAGTATGAACAACGTTCTAAAAAACATTAGGTAAATCCTTATTGGCTAACAATATTAATAAGAGGTATTGCCAACTGTCAAACTCTGTATCGGGCGGGCAACCTGATTGGCCGATGGCGATCCCTAGACTCGGCGTCATTATGACCGGAGTTGGCGGGATCGCGATCGGCGCTAGCGCTCGTCATCGGTGTTGCCACCCGCGCTATACGCTCCCCCTCCAAGTCGCAAGAACGCCCCGTTCGCGAGTTGGACCGGACTAGTAGCGGTGGCCGTCCACGGTTTCTCCGCGGTTGGACGGGGCCTGTGACCTGGCCTGTCTTAACAAAAGGAGTAAGGTCCCTACTATGAAAACGACCTATATGGGTACCTTGATGAGCTACGTCGTAACTAGTGGCACTGGCCACCCTAGTGATAACATAGGGCCCATCCCTCTTAGGCATAAATTTACGAGTGCGACCCTTAGAAGCGTTGCTTAGCAGATGAGTACTTACTAGCACTTCGTCTCCTACTGCGTACGTTGGTGCTGGCCGGCGACGTTCATCTGCGTCACTCTTCCTGCGCTCCTGGTGATGCTGTTGGCGCTCCCGCACTTGCTCCCAGCTGGATAAAAACTTACGTAGGTATGGCGTGACTTGCGGCAAAAAGTTCTCTTTATCCAGGACAGCACGGAGGTCTCGCTGGGCTTCGAATGGAGTTCGCATCTCCCGAGCCATCATCATCTGCGCAGGCGTACAACCTGTAGTGGAGCATGGAGCACTGTTCAATGCGAACCTGACCTGTGGGAGGTGTTCTGGCCATGATTGGTGTTGGTTTTTAACCAAAATGGCAAGCTGCGTTTTAAGCTCCCTGTTTTTACGCTCTGCTGGGTTCGCCTCGGGATGGTACAGCGGGATCAGATTTTGTTTAACGCCCATGATGAACATGCATTGCTGCATGGCGGCAGAAACAAACTGCACCCCGTTGTCAGAAATAACCCGACGCGGAAAACCGTACCTTAGGAAGTACTCATTGACAAGTACGGTAGGCACAAACTTCGGTTTTGGCGTCCTCGAGTGCGTACAGCTCAACCCACCTGGTAGCTGTGTCTTCCACTAGCAGGACCCACTTTTCGCCATTCTTACCTTCAGGGAGAGGACCGAAGAGATCGATCGCGAGTACCTCTCCACGCTGGCAAAGAATAGGGGTCTGTAGGAGTCCAGCCGGCTTCTGGTTGCTGATTTTGTAACGCTGGCACTCCTCACAACTCTTTAAATAATCGGCAATGTACTTACGCATCCCAGTGAAGAAATAGTGACGACTTACCTTCTGGATCGTACGCTCAACACCTGGGTGTCCCGCTATAGGGTCGTTGTGTACCTCCTTCAGGATCTGTTCGCGCATAGAAACAGGGACTACCAGCTGCGGCTCCTCTGTGTCACTGTCTGGGTGGTAACGGTACAGTACGCCGTTGTTCATGATGTATCCTCGCTCTAGCCATCGCGCACCTAACGGATCCTCACCTTCCAGGTCGTTAACAACCTTGGCCACTTCAGGATCTCTTAGTTGCTCGGCTCGGAGTTCACCAGGACTTACTCGTGGGACATCAACGATTACAGTGCACACATCGCAGCTGGTGAGGTAAGCGTCGTCACATTGCGGGCGGCTTAGTGCATCGGCGAGAACGTTCGTCTTGCCTGGCGCATACTCGTACTTGATGTCATAGGCCTGTAATTTCATCGCCCACCTTATGAGTCGTCCTGTTGGTGTTTTCAGGGTCAGTAGCCATCTAAGCGGTTGGTGATCGCTTTTGACTGTCACCGGATGGCCGTCGAGATATCCCCGAAACTTTTCAACCGCCCATACCACGGCTAAGGCCTCGCGCTCTGTAGTTGAGTAGTTTCTCTCAGCCGCAGTAAGGAGGCGACTGGCGTATTCGATGGGCTGCTCATCCTTTCCTTCACCTTGTAGCAAAACGGCCCCTAAAGCGTAACTGCTGGCATCTGTTCGGAGAACGAACGGCAACTCGTAGTTAGCTTGCACGAGGATAGGAGCAGTTGTCAGCTTCTCCTTCAAGAGCTGATAAGCTTCTTTTTGTTCTGCTTCCCATCTCCAGGTTTCGTTCTTCCGGGTTAGCTTCGTTAGCGGCTGTGCCAGGTGAGAAAAGTTAGGTACAAACTTACGGAACCAGGAGCAGGTTTGAAGGAACGACTTTAGGTGCTTCAGGTTCTTGGGCTCCGGCATCTGCATTACGGCGGCGATCTTGGAAGTATCAGGCTTGATTCCTGCTGAAGTAATCACGTGTCCAAGGTAAGTGATCTCCTGACGGCCAAAGAAACATTTCTCTCTATTAGCCCTAAGTCCAAAAAGTCTTAATCGATCAAATACCTTTTGCAGGTCTTCCAGGTGGCTGGAGAAGCTGTCCGAGATCACCAGCAAATCGTCGAGGTAGGCCAGGATATCCACGCCTTGTAAACTCGACCCAGACCGGAACCGATCCATCATTCTCTGGAAGGTTGAGGGCGCGTTCTTTAAACCGAACGGCATGCGAGTGAAACGGTAAGTACCGAACGGTGTCACGAAGGCCGTCTTGTCCCTGTCTCCTGGAGCGACGCTCACCTGCCAGTAACCAGATTGAAGGTCAATGCTTGACATGTAGGCATGTGGCTTAGTCGAATGGATCAAGTCGTCAATGAGCGGGAGCGGATAAGTGTCCGTTTTCGTAACGGCGTTAAGCCGTCGGTAGTCAACACAAAAACGGACGCTGCCGTCTTTCTTGGGCACTAGGATTGCAGGTGAAGCCCATGCAGACTCGCAGTCCTCGATCACCCCTTCCTGTAACATCTTATCTAATTCACCTTTCATGACTTCCTTTTTTGCAGGTGTAAGGCGGTACGGCGGGACGGCGATCGGCGCGTGGTCTCCAGTATCTATACGATGCTCAGCGAATGGTGTTGGGGCTCCCCCAAGCCTAAAGATGTCACCATTGTCCTGCAAGAGAGAAGAGAGACGTCCTCGTTCCTCGGATGTTAGCATTTTGCCTTCATCTTCCCTCAAGAGGTCTGCTGCGTAGCACGAAACGAGCGGACGGGTTACGTCCTGCTCATACTGCAGGGTATAGACTTCATTATCAAACTGCCATGTTGATGCACCAAAATCTAAAATTATCTGCGCAGCAGTCAGAAAGTCAATACCTAACAAGGTCTCATTATCCGCAGCGTCAGGTAGAATAATAAATTCTAAGGTGATACACTTACCTTGTATGACCTCTACAGTCAACGTAGTGGTAAGTACCTGGCGCGTTTGGGCAGACCCGTCTGCAAGTTTCACCCTCATGGTGGTCTCGGTGCAGGGATGTCCACGGTTTTGAAGCAGCTTGTACAATGAACTGCCGACAACGCTCCGTTTAGCGGCAGTATCGATTAGTGCTGTACCTCTGAAATCAAAAATCTTAACACACAAAATAGGTCGAGGCTGAGCTTCGAATGTACGACGGTGCGGGGATATTGATGAAAAATCTATATCAGTTAATTCCATTCTACCTAAATCGCTAAAATCGGAACATGCGTCTCGATTTCCGTTGGTCACCTTACTAGTCCCGCAGGTGTCTCGAATTTCCATGGTCACCCTACTAGTCCCGTCAGTGTCTCGAATTCCCATGGTCACCCTACTATCGTAAACGGAGGTCTTGCGATTGGCGGGAGATCTAAAATTTATGGAATTAAATTCCCCACTACATTTATTACAATTTGAGCGGATAACTCCTCTCTGTCCGCACCCGTAACATGAGATAATGTTATTGTTATCAACTACGACATTGTTTACATTATCTTTTTTTAACAGACGGCGACAATCGTCACGAGTATGTCCACTCCTCTTACAGTATACACAATAAGACCGCACGTTATTATTAACACTGCACTTCACGGACGCGGTACTACGTGACGATGATGACGGGGCTGATGACGGCGGCGGCGAGCTCTCGGCCGGCGGGCGCGGCTGCGGCTGCGGCGGCGCGGGCGGCGGGACCGGCGGCGGCTTCGAGGCGGGCGCGGCGGCTGCAGCACGGGCGCGGGCGGCACTCGCCAGTCTCCCCTCGGGCTCCGCACTATCTTCCACTTCACGGGCGCGTTGCAACATGTCCGCGAATGTCGTCACCTCCTCTCGTCGTATTCGGTTTTTGATGCGAGGATGTAGTAACCCGTAGACCATGTCCAGTTGGACCTTCTCACTCAGGTCGCCTTTGGGCAAGCGAGCAAATAGGGCTCTAGCTTTGCTTACGTACAAGTCCGTCTTTTCGCCTTCTTGTTTTGTGCTGAATAATTCCAAGTAGATGCGATGCGGGGGTCGGCGATCTCCATAAGCACTGCGCAGTTGGTGCAGCGCGTCCGGCCAGCTTTGTACGTCACTCTTTACACCTTGCCACCACGTACCTGCGTCGTATGTGAGCAGCATCGATAGCCCCCGTAAGCTATTGGCATCCGAGACACCGGCGCACTCTCTGTACGCCTCTACGGCGTCGATGAACCCGTCGAGGGACTCCGCAGGATCACCGCTGTATCGCGCGGTGCAAGACGCGAAGTTACCTCGGCTCGGCGCGGCTTCCGCTTGTATAGGTGTAGACGTGCTGGGCGGCGGTGATTGTCGACTCGTCATCTCGCAGACTCTGTCCAGCACCCTCTCCATGGCCTGGGTCTGCGAGCGTTGTAGACGCTCCATGAATTCCATCATTGCGTCGAACCTTTTATCTCCATCGTCCGATAATGGCGGCGGCGGCGTCGGCGACTCCTGTCGGTCGCTTCGTCGGACCCTCGGCATAATGATGGGAGTTCGATGAAAAATGATAACTTCACTGTGTACGCCCTGAGTTGGGCAGCCAGTTTAACGTCGTCTAGCTCAGGGGTCTTCTTAGTGGGCGAATTGCGTACACAAGTGAAAGAAATATGGAGTCCAGTTTAAAAGCGTGTATTTGCTTGCGAGTCTACTTTACAACAACATGTGCCTACCCTGTCACGTCACTTACATCGATAAATTGAATATTTCCCAACAATTGTTTTATCCTCATTGAGCAAACTAGGTGTTACTGGATTCATATTTCTTTTACAAAATGGAAACCTATGAAAGTGTACTACTTGTTTAAAAACGAAGTGTTTCGTATTTAAGATACCTCCGAAGACTACGAACAGAGGGGTATAGGGTAAGCTAGTGTTTTATTTTGTTTAGTGGATTTGTTGTTTGAGCAAAGTTAAAAAAGGAGGCGTTTTTTAGGGCAGCTGACTGGAACCTTCAAGAACCACAGTGGACGGGTCGCATGCGACTTGTGGCCAAGGGGGAGGAGTTGAATAATGAAGTTGGGAAGATAAAGCATCAGGAGAGCTATTTGCCAATGCCCAATTGATAAATACCCGGGGTGGCTCTGGAATCTGTAACAGATAGCTCTCGTTATTTCGTTGTGAGGATTCAGGACGACAATGGTGAGTTATGTTATATCACTGATTGTTTTGCTTCCCTTTTCTTAGCATGGTGTTACTTTCGTGAAACTCTCTAAATGTAGGTATACTTACAGTTTTCTGCTATCTAAAATAGCACTTTTATAATGGCACACTATCTGGATGCTTACTCTACTGTAATTGATGACTGTCAGCAAACAAATAGTTACTCACTTTTAAAATTGATATTAATCTACTCAATGCCAATTTGACATAATTTCATGACCTCATCAATTATATGGTTTATATTAAATGATTTATATTTGCTTCTTTGCAGGAAGAACTGCGTACATTGGGCTGGGATTGGTGACAGATCAGACTCTTTTGATCTCAATGTAGCTCTACAAGACCATTCAAGTGGCTGCGGAAAGAGCAGAGGGTGAACAGACGCCACAACAAAACCTTGATCTTGGATTTAAAGAGGGAGAAACTATAAAAATTAACATGAAAATAACAGTAAGATAATCTTTACTAAATGCTTATTCTTATGATTCCTTATCAGTATAGAAAATAATTGGTGAGAAAGTTCAACACATCCCTTATTCTAATATATTAATAGTGACTATCTACAACACTGGCTTTATCACTTGTATACTGAGAGGGCATTCCCTCTTACTCGTTTATACTGTGATGCTATGGCCCTCTTGGCCCGCTTAGTCGTACGTCTCGCGATAGAATGCGCTCCAGCGAGCGTGTTTGTTTATTTTTCAAAGTGTGACAGATTCCCATTACAAACTCGGCCATAAACGGCGGCCAGTACTCAAAGTTTACCATCGTTCAGTACGTAATTGAATGGTTGTAAAATGTTCACAGATACACCCTACTATATATTTTGTGGTAAGCTTTTTTTCTTTCTTTCCTACGCTGCAAGGCACAAAAGCCTATAGTACTAAAGGTAAGTGTGTTGCAAGAAAGAAGCGAGGAAGTAAACACCCCCCCCCCCCCCCCCCTTCCTTCCCCTCTCGGCAATGTGTTTTTGATGACAATCACACCCGTAATATTTACGCACCGTACTGTTCACAGAGCGATTTTAGCTTAGGCATTTGTGACCCAAATTTGGCTTGAAATAGGCGATGGTAGATAAATTAAGAAAACAAGTTCTTG
>JABMDO010002103.1:0-10092 GCA_014851415.1 Cnaphalocrocis medinalis
GTGACTATCTACAACACTGGCTTTATCACTTGTATACTGAGAGGGCATTCCCTCTTACTCGTTTATACTGTTGTGATGCTATGGCCCTCTTGGCCCGCTTAGTCGTACGTCTCGCGATAGAATGCGCTCCAGCGAGCGTGTTTGTTTATTTTTCAAAGTGTGACAGATTCCCATTACAAACTCGGCCATAAACGGCGGCCAGTACTCAAAGAGTTTACCATCGTTACAGTACGTAATTGAATGGTTGTAAAATGTTCACAGATACACCCTACTATATATTTTGTGGTAAGCTTTTTTTCTTCTTTCCTACGCTGCAAGGCACAAAAGCCTATAGTACTAAAGGTAAGTGTGTTGCAAGAAAGGAGCGAGGAAGTAAACACCCCCCCCCCCCCCCCCCCCCCATTCCTCCCCTCTCGGCAATGTGTTTTTGATGACAATCACACCCGTAATATTTACGCACCGTACTGTTCACAGAGCGATTTTAGCTTAGGCATTTGTGACCCAAATTTGGCTTGAAATAGGCGATGGTAGATAAATTAAGAAAACAAGATCTTGTTTAGTTAGTGTTTACGTAGCCTGTAAAGATGAATAGCAGCACAGTATACAGGACGCCCTGTTGGTCTAGTAGTTTAAGTACCGGGGCGTGATCTCGGGTCGAGCAAAAGTATGTTTCGAATTTTTCGAACATAGCTCGGGTTTGTGATCACCAATCCGCATTTGGATTTAGAAGAGTTCGTTGACATATGCTAGGGTTGTTGCCCGGCATGAGTACATAAGCGCGCGGCCTCTACCACAGACCTCGACAGTTCGACAATCTTATGTCATAGGCTAGGATTAATGTGGTCGAAAAGGCGTATTTCCCCGTTAGTGCGCATGCGTGAGTACATGACACGTTTTTAGCTCTTAGTGGGCAACCTACTTTCTGTGTGTAATTATTTTGTGCCGATAGACTGTCGCACGTCGCTTACAGGCGTATGGAGCTGCTATAATTTTGCTTTGTAAGTTTTTCACAAATGTTTGGGTCACTTAAACTTAAAAAAAAATATACTTGTAGAAAGTCTCGTTTCTCATAGCGCGCCTTGCCGTATAATATATCAGACTAATCGCGTTTATTTCGATAGGCGCTGCGGTCGTTTCGTGTAATGGACCGCGAAAATTACGGTAATCAACAACCCTAGCGTTTTTGGCCGGATCTGGAACACGGAGTCATGGACGAACTATTATTAATTTTTTCAATAATATGTTTTCATTCCCCTGAGGATAAGCCATGCTTCTTGGATGAGCAGACTCCAGTGGAGGCGGAGTTCCAAAAACAGCGCCTTTTTTGTATTATAGGTACAACAATCTCCTTGCGTGATCGTGTCAGAAATGATGAGATCCGCAGGAGATCTAAGATCACGGACATAGCCCAAAGAATTGCGTGGCTGAAGTGGTAATGGGCAGGGCACATTGCGAGGAGAACAGACGGCCGTTGGGGTGGAAAGGTCCTTGAGTGGAGAGGCCACGCGCAGGAGGCCGCAGTCGTGGCAGGCCTCCCACCAGGTGGACCGACGATCTGGTGAAGGTCGCGGGAGTCCCTTGGATGCGGGTGGCACAGGACCGATCTGTGTGGAGAACTTTGGGGGAGGCCTATGTCCAGCAGTGGACGTCTATTGGCTGAAATGATGTGCAAACAAGCAGACAGATCACCTGATGGTAAACAATTGCCGCCGCCCTTTTACACCAGTGAAGTTATTAGTGCGATGCCAACCTTAAGCGCAGGCGCTGCTTCGCGCCGGTCTTCCATGAGGCTGTGGTATCACCTCGGTCGAGCTGGCACACTTATGCCAAAGCATGGCTTTCCCACGTTCAAAATTCTTAGGTTAATATCATTAGCCCCTTGAAGCTTTTCAAATAGATAAGGGTTTTTGTATCATATTATAGGGTGGACTGTACGTCCATAATTGAGTTCTATTCTAGCTTTCATATTTAGTCTCCATAAAACCAGCGTAAAGCAGAGCCTACGCTGTATTGTCTCTTTCTTTATCAATCAACAACCATATCCTAGCATTTTTGGCCGGATTTCGACAAACTACTCTCTCGAGCAAAACACTGAAATCACTTACCTACTTGGAAATGGTCATATATTTTTTCTAACAAAAACCCCTTCGATTGACAACTCAACAAGAGTTGTATGGCTATAGCACAAAATAGGGATTACACACAGAAGTTAGACTTTGACCTGATTTTGAATTTAGAAGAGTTCGTTGACATATGCTAGGGTTGTTGCCCGGCATGAGTACATAAGCGCGCGGCCTCTACCATAGACCTCGACAGTTTGACAATCTTATGTCATAAGTTAGGATTAATGTGGTCGAAAAGGCGTTTTTGCCCGTTAGTGCGCATGCGTGAGTACATGACATATTTTTAGCTCTTAGCTCGCAGTCAGCCTTCTGTGTCAGTCCCTATTTTGTGGCTATAGTCTATAGGCGTCCATTGTCCCGTCAGTCTCTACGTGGCTGGCGTAATTAAACGCACCGCGATCTGCGCAGTTCGGTAATTGACAAGGCTGGATGACTGGCAGCTGTGATGTTCACGCGACTACCAAAAGGCATTAACTGTTGTTTTATACTATGACTAGTGGCCCGCCCTCACTTTGCTTCGGGACCGTAATTCAGAAATGAACTAATAGATGGCGCTGTGTCTAATTACATCGCGCAAGCGTTTCGTGTTTTTGGTTTACCTATAAGCGTTGTCGTTGTCTATTGAAGTTATCTCTTTATAAATAGTATAGATAGTTGGCAGAAGAGCAGGAGGCCAATGCTCGGTTTTCGCCTTCTACGTCGAGTCGACTTCATGTAACACACAACCAATAGGAGAACACATATTACAGTCGACATTCCTTAACTGGTTCTCCTATTGGTCAATGCGTCCCATGAAGTCGACTCGACATAAATAGAGGGCAAAAACCGAGAATTAGCCTCCAGGTCGTGGGGGACGCTTTGGCATGATTGGGCCTATTCAGCATTCTATCTATCTATGTGGTCTGGTCATCTTGGGATATTTTTTTACATACATGGCAAACGAGCAAGCAGGTCACCTGATGGTAAGTGAACACCTCCGCCCATGGACATCAGCTACACCAGAAGGAGTGCGGATACGTTGCCGGTCTTTTAGGAAGGTGAAGGCTCGTTTCTTGAAGTTTTGAACGTGGTGCCGGTTCGGAAATACCGCTGCGGGAAGTTGATTTCACAATGAGGTGGTGCGTGGCAGATAGTGGTTAGGTGAATTTGGACCGGTGATTCTAAGATTTTCCGGATTAGCCTAGATTTTTCATTGACCTAGTATTATCTATCTCCGTAGTAATCAGAGATTGCCGTATCAGCTTGGCTAGCAGAGCGTGTGACGCAGTTACGTCGGAGCCAACTGATATTGAGTTAGGAACACTACAAACAGACGGAAGTTTGTTAGCTTGGCCACGAGATCAGCGTTATATTTAGATAATCTATATCTATACTATAAATTAAAAAGATAAACTCTATAGACATCGAAAAACCTTATATACAAACCGAAAAGGTACTAGCGCGTTGCAACCGACACACCGCGCCATCTATTGGTAGACAGCGGAACTACTGTCCCGAAAGAAAGTGGGGGCGGGCTACTATCTATACTATTTATAAAGAGATAACTTCTATAGATAACGACAAGGCTTATAGGTAAACTGAAAACACGAAACGCTTGCGCGATGTTATTGGAATCAGCGCCATCTATCGGTTCATTTCTGAATTACGGTCCGGAAGCGAAGTGAGGGCGGGCCACTAGTATAATTATAAAGAGTCAAAATATTCTGTACACATCGACAAACCTTATATACTAACCTTAAAACCGAAACAGGCGCGATGAAATCGACACCCAGCGACATCTATTAGTACACAGTGGAACTAATGTCCCGCTTTCTGTCATGTGATTCGTCACCTTATCTGCCACCTACTAAAAAGATTTTTTCCAACCCAGAAGGCAAAAGTTTTACCACTTTTAAACGTATTAAGGGATAATTTTAGCTATAGGTATCTAAAGTGCCTTTCGTGCAAAATTTCGTAGACTACGAGGAGCTTTCCTCTAATTTTATGGCCCTGAGCAAGCTCCGCCAGTAACACAACTAATAAAGATACGTACAAGCAATATGTGATGGGAATAAGTTGGGGATGCAACGACCGATCTCCTTGCTAATTTGCTTTGTTTGTTATCTGTGGGTTGTTCCAGTAGAATATAGAAATTACTCGTACAGTAATACAGGTACAGAAGTAAGGACTTAAATTACACTATATTTTAATTTTGGAATCACTTATTTGTCTACTGTGTGTTTTTACTTACTAACCTTGTCGTGTTACCATGTCTGTCTTAATTTTTTTTTTCAATTTGTTTTTGGTTTTTCACTCTCCGTCTTTGAATTGTATCAATCTCTCTTCATTATTTTCTTTGTTTCTCTCCCATTTCTGCTATCTTTCCGCTTTTGCCATTTTGTCTCTTTGTACCTCATCACGTTTCTTATTTCTATCAATGATTAGGAGGATTATCTTTTTCTTTTTAAGTCCTTACTTAATAGTTGTGTCTCTCTTTTTTAATGTTTATCTTGTATCTTATAGCGAGGGTTTCCGTAAAGAGAAATCTAAAGACTTCGTTAATATGTAATGAATTATTTTTGCAGTGGTTAGTCTTTTTGCTAATTGGCTCTATGCTTGCTTCGTCTTACCTTCCTCTTAGGATTCTTTCACTTATACTTTGTTTGTGGTTTGCTGTCTCTTTGTCACTATTTATAAATATCTCTCGTTCTTTCTTCCCTCTTTTTTCTGGGTTTGCTTTTTAATTTCTTTGTTATGTATAATTATGTCTCTGTGTGTCCTTTTGTATGACTGTTTCGGTCTTAATATATCTGTCTTAGTTTTCTGTGTCTTTTTTCTTTTACCTTGTCTTTGTTTTTGTTGCTTTGTATCTTTCTACGTACATCTATTTTTCCCTCTGTGTTTAAACAGACATACGTTCGTCTTCCATACATTCTTTCTGGTATCTTAAAGCTTAGATTATGTCTTTCCTAAGACTTGAGTTTCCTGCTCTGTGGAACACAACTAACAAAGATAATATAAGGGAATACGTTGTAGATGCAGCGGACGGTCTCTTTGCTAATTTGGTCTGTTTGGTAACAGTGGGACGCTCCGGTGGGACACTCCTGTGGGACGGTCTGATATTGCGAAGATAAACACGTACCAGCTACGCTATTTGTACCTGGGGAGATGGACTGACATATTAGGTTTTCTTACAGGCATTGGTTTTGCGCCTGATTTCGATGAACAGTCAAAATGTTTTAGTTTGATTATCTAGGGTTTTTTAGGCGGGGCGTGAAACGGCATCTCAGCAGGCCTTCAGGGTGAGGATGACAGACTCAAAGGGTATTAACATTGTTGGTTATTTTGTGCCTGTCAACCTCACATTCATAACCATCACAGACGGATTACGTAAGTTGATAAGTAACGGTAAGCGATTGCTGCCGCCCATAGATACCTGCACAGGCGCTGCTTCACGCCGGTCTTTTGTGAGGCCGTGGTACCACTCCGGTCGAGCCGGCCCATTCATGCGGAAACGTGGCACTCCCACGGTTGAAGCTTTTCTCGCCTATGAAATCTACATCGTTATCACAAGAGATATAAGATATCATCAAAAACCCGATGCTACCTTTCCCTTCGCGTCACTTCCCACATTTACCCATGAATAATTCCGTGTTGTTCCACCAAAATATTTCCTTCAATATAATTTGAGATTCCCCTGGGTCTACGGGACACTTATTGGTTTAGTAAAGGCAAGTAAAGAAGCGAGGAAAAATACAGGGCAAGAGCGATTCAGATTTGCGGGTTCCGTATCAATTTGTTGGTATTTGACGTTTGACGACCCATTTGGCGTAGTGGTTTGAGCGACGGTTGAGACGCAAGGGTCGCGGGTTCGATTCCCGCATCAAGACAAATATTTGTTGATGAAACAGATATTTGTCTTGGGTCTGGGTGTTTTTTTTTTTTTTTTTTTTTTTTTTTTTTTTTTTTTTTTTTAATGCCTTTCCGGCTAAGGAAATGCTACTGGTCCCTCAGGCATGGTTGACCCGAGACTGTATCTGCCGAGTTATTGGGTTAGGACGTGAGGGATAGGCTTCGTACGACGTACCACTATCGGCTCGGGCTATTTCGGCAATAATTAGGGGACACATGACTCTATCTGTTGCTGAATGGCTCTGGTTTTCCAATTTGGCGTTTTTGCAATTGAAGCAAACCGGGTTAATTTTGGATTCTGGCGATCTTTTTGGGCAAGTCGCATATTGATGGTCTTTTAGATGCGCAGAAACTACAGGGGCGAACTTTTTCGTTCGTGCATTTTGCACGCGTGTGTCCGAAGCCCAGGCAGGCAAAACACTGGACGAACCTGGTTTGGTCCGAGACGTGCACCTTCTGGTGCTCCACGCCCAGACGTCCACCAAGCTCAATAATCCGCTGCCTGGTCTCCGGAGACACTTCAATCACCGCATTGTAGAGGAGGGGGTTTCTATTTGCCGTGAGATAGCACAGCCTCAGGTTCTCAATGGGATTTTGGCCTTCTATTATACTGATGAGGTCCTGTGAGGGAACATCAACAGGTATCCCCTTTAAAATGACTAAGGGGTTCTTCCGACGGGCCAAGGATGCCTGAAACTGCCTAACACCCCTCCTCTCCTGGCGTGTCATTTCCACCAGTTGTTCCGCCATCTCCGCGGTCTCGAATTCCACCTTAAACATGTCATCCTTAATTGGAATGACTCGCTCCGGCGCGAATCCGCAACCACGGAAAGACGTGCACTGTTTCCATTTGGCGATAGCTGCTTGGGGGTCTTTCGGGGGGTCGTTCTTATCGAACGCTCGGATAAAGACGGCGGGGCGGGGTGTTTTAGATTTTTGGGGGACAGTGGTGGTTTTTGGTAATGCGGCGATTTCTGCGAACGTGCTCTGCATTGGGTAGTTGGGGGGTTGAAGACCTGCCTCCAATTGGGCAGTAAGTAGATCCGCCCGAGTCTCCTTAATTTCCTCGCGGACGGTCTCGCGAAGGAGTTCGAACTCATCACGGAAGGATCGCATCTCCTGTTGGAGAGCGACCTGAACCGCCTCTGCGAGGATTTCGGGTGACTGAGGCTGAAGCTGGGAGGTCACGTGCTCTGCAACCGATTCAAGGGCGGGGCGGACCTCGGTCTGAACCGCCTCGCTGATTAAGGCCCTCAAATCTGGTTGATCCTCAGTGCTCACGGGGAAGCACTCCACCAGGTTGAGCAGCTCCTCACTAGCGTCGCTTAGGATCGACCTGATGTAACCACAGCTCTCCAGCACATCCTCCTTGTTTGCCCGTGTCAAGGATTTGCCCTCCATTATCCTATCCTCCACCAGGGCCTGCTCTAAGAAGAGCGAGTGCGACATCCGGCGGAAACCAATCTAAGGCTCTTGCCTTCAACGACTCCTCGCTCCTATCTGTGGAATCACTATGTTTAGCCAGAATGCCTCTCTCACGGTATTTTAGGTCCCTAGAGACTCCACACAATGTCACTGGGGCGTCAGATCGGGGTTCTAAGGTTCTATGATGGGTATCACTTCGAGATGTATCGGTACTATCTTGGGAAGATTTAGGGGGTTCAGGTGTGGGTCCAGAAGACCCAGAACTAGCGCGAGAGGGTTTAGTTTTTGCAGTTTCCTTCCTCGCTGCGGGTCCCCCGCGGGACGAACCTCCCTCGGGAGGCCCGCCGCGAGGTCGGCGCTTCGGGTTCATACCGTAGGGTAAGGGAAGTAGGAATCACTCACAAGTGTTCCGAGCAGGTGGAAAGAACGACTTTTGACGAAAAGCCCTGCTCGGAAAAATTGGGAGGGGGGGAGGGGGGAGTTTTGGGGGTTTTATAAACTTGGGTAAGTTGGGTTTGATATTTAGGGGAAAATATGGGTTTTTTTAGAGTTTTTAGAGTTTTTGGATATGGGGGGTTGGGGGGGGGGGTAAGGGGGGGTGTTAATCACTTTTGTCACTTAACTTGGTTGTTTGGGTAAATTTTTCTGATAAATTTGGGTTTATGTAATTTTTGGGAGGGGGGGGGAGGGGGGGAGGGGGTGGGGGGGGGATGTCCACGTCGCTATTAGTAACTTGGGTTTAATTTGGGGGGGAATAATTTGAGAATTTTTACTTATAAGATTTTTGGGGGGGTAGGGGGGGGTAATTTGGGGGGGTCACTAGCAACGGGGGGTAAAGAATCCGAAACTATTACTGTAGACTTTTGAAATTTTTGAAAAATGCTCAATTTTGAATTTTTGGAAGAATTTTGAATTTATTTGTGGGAGTTGGTATTAACCTCGCTCGGTAGTACTAAAGTCCACCTAAGCTCGGTCAATTTTCCCATACAAAAATTTTTGCCAGATTTTTCTAAGTTAATATTTCCGAAAATATATGTGGTAGGGGGATGAAAATTAACAGGGGGGTAGGGTTTATGCTGGGGAACAATGCCGAAAAAGAATTTTGGAGTTGGGTCTAAAAATAGAATTTTTATGAATTTTTGAAATTTACGTAATTTACTTGGATGATAATCTAATAATGTCTCTAGGACTTATAAAAATTTGGAAAAGTTGGAAAAATTTGCCAAAATTCAGATATGGGATTTAGGTTCCCCGAGATTGGGGGGGTAGTAGGGGGTAAATTTAAGCTATCTTGGGGTAGAAGCACAGGTGCGTATGTGTCTTCTAAGTGATTAGAAAATCGGTTGGGGTCTGGGTGTTTGTAGTTCCTTCGTTGTTTCTGGTTTCCATAGTACAAGGGAAAACCTTAGTTTGGGACCAGGACAATGAATGTGATGTTGTCTCAATTTGATTTAATTTAATTTATGTTTTGTTAAAGTACCAGCCTATGTACTATCCCACTGCAGAGCAAAGGCCTCCAAGTAATCGCTACTATGATGGGATTAGGCTAAATCACCACGCGTTTATGTTTTCTTAGCCGTATAGAATTATACACCCTCAATCAAATATGTGCCTTATCGTCCTTGCATACGAGTCACTTAAATTTTACTGCAGGCCACTATAAAAAAAAAGTATCAGCTTATATACTGTCCCACAGCAGGGCAAATCCCTCCAACACAGAAATCAAGTCATCGCTAGACTACGATGGGATTAGGCCACGCTTGCCTAATACGTATTGTGGATCACAAACCCGAGTTATGTTGGAAAAAAATCAAAACATGCTTTTGCTTATCTCCGGAATCTATCCCGGGACTCCAATATTATGGCCCGGTACTCAGAAATGAACCAATAGATGGCGCTGTGCTCAATTACATCGCGCAAGTGTTTCGTGTTTTGGGTTTACCTCTAAGCCTTGTCGTTGTCTATAGATTTCTCTTTAAAGTAGTAGGTATAGAAGATATAGATAGAAGATTCGATTACCATAAAGGCTAAACTTACAAGCATTAAATATTGAAAACAGCCAAAATCATAAGTAAATGGGCATGTAATTGCTATGCCGTTGGATACATCAAAATGTTCAGGTATTTTACAATCATTTGATAAAAGTATACGTAACCTTATATTTTCTAAACCTTTCAGCCCACGTACTAAAGGATTAGAATAATTTGGAACGGCTACATATTTATTCCAGTTATCTGGCGAAGACCACGCTAATAATAACTTGTTCTCTGAAAAAAAAAAACAAATTGCTTTACATTATCCTTACCTATACACGTAAATAAAGCCAGGATTTATGTCATTATGTGTGTACACATATGGTAATGCGGTTATGTCGATATATAAGTGGACTGTATAGGAATGATTTTTTTTGCGGGAGAAAAGTATAAGGGAAGATTTGCGAGAACTGCGAGACTCACCCTGATCTGCTGAATATCCTGCCTCAGGATAGGTCTCCAAGCGGCGAGCTGGCGGTTATGGCGGGCAGCAATCCAAGCCCGCGTGGTGCACCACACACAATTGTCCTGTTTTGTGGTCGGCCGACCGAATAATACCACACAGCCTGGTAGTAGCACTAAGGACACTTTTTCACGGTTGTTTGTTGAGAACGCACCGT
>JABMDO010002105.1:0-10077 GCA_014851415.1 Cnaphalocrocis medinalis
TTGTTTAATCATGTGGTGCTCAAAGAAGCAATCTTCTGTAAGTTTATCCTCTACTGAGGCCGAATATGTTTCCATGAGTATGGCAGCAAGTGAAGCGTGCTGGCTTATTAATCTATTAAAAGATCTTGATTTCAAAAATAATAGCCCAGTACAGTTATATTGTGATAATCAATCAGCAATTTTGAATGCCAGTACTGACTCGTCAAGCGTCTGAAGCATGTAGATATCAGGTATCATTTCATTAAAGACTTAATTAAAAATAACAAAATTTGTATTAAGTACATAAGTACATGTGAACAACTGGCTGATATGCTTACGAAACCGCTAAGTAAAGATATGTTAATTAAGCTTCTCACACAGTGTAATGTCAAAGTATAAGCAAAGAGGTAGATATATATTTATACTTAATTAGTAATGTTTCAATTTGATATTATGTAACTTAGATTAGTTTGTTTAATATGTATAAACATTGAGAAGGGGTGTTAAATATGGCAATGTTATTATATATTTAAGTTGGCTACATGTAAAGAATGAACGTCATTCAAATGTCAATGTTGGTTGTTGTATTGACTTACCTACTAACTACTTCCGGTCTGTGTAATTTTAAAAATGGCTGTACGCGGTGTGTAAAAGAGACGCTAATTAAAATAAATACGGAGTGTGTTGTTAAACTGCGGACGTTTATTTCAAAAAACATCAATGGCCTTGTTCATGTGGCACTTTCGTACCTTCGGAGTAACTATGAATTAATAATATTATTTTTGTTAAAGCAATTCGTTGCAATTTATATTTAAACAAACCTCGTACAAAGCCGACGAATCCAGCACTGACAAATGTCATCGGCTTAGTACGGGTTTTGGTCACATTAATTGATAGAACCACTACCCTTCCCATCCCACCTTCGTTCGAATCCCACCTTCCCTTCGATGATTTTTAAGCACATTATTTACTTAACTATCAATAAAATTTTGAGGATATCCAGATCTTATGCATGTGTTAAATTGAAAAACAAAAAATAAAATACTTTGACGAGACTACTCCACGCCTTTCTCTGTCGCATATTATCTTGTACACGACTATTGCCGAGTAATTCGGTGGTCGGGCGAGGTTTCAAAACTGCAATTTAAAACGGTAGACAGTTTGTCCGGTTATTACGTATGTTGATATTTATGTCTCGCTTTATTTATAGCCGTCATGCCACAGAGTACCAGACGGATCTTTGTTTTAAAACGAAAATTGACCCACTTCATATTGTTTCCTAACTTATTGAGGTATGGTTTTTATCTGGAGGTGATAAACGAGTATATTGATCACCAAGTGTTAAACGATTGCCATAGGCCATAGACACTTTCAGCTCCAGAGGAATGACAAGGCTGCTGCCAACCTTTGGACGCCCCTTCCTGCCCTTCCTGGAAAGTACCACCGCCTTCCAACACTCCACTCCACTCTCTCGTTGAAACGCATTGCAGGCGCTGCTTTTCTGTGAGGTTCTGGTATAACTCCGGTCGAGCCGGCCTATTTATATCGAATTGTGGCTCTCCTACAACAATAACCGGTCAAAATTTAAATGTTTCTCAAGCATAGAATCATTTTGTTATTTTACTTCCTGTAACATAAGAAAAATAAAGTATTTTGTTCTATGAATACCAATACATCTTGATGTTTACTTAGAAACCAAACCTTCTGTATAGGTACATAAATTATTCTTTGGCCTTGTGAAGGCGTGTTATTTACAGTTTTCATTAAAATAAATTATTATCGGGCGTTCGTTTCGTGAGTTTTAATACGACTTACTTTTGAATCTTATCTTAAGAGTTTTATTTCAACTTTCCTTTTAATGTTACTTCTTCCTTCACTTGAATGTGCTTCTGGGTTTTATCGCAGTAATTTAAGTGATAATTTATGATATGTTATTAATGTTTACGAGCTAAACTTTAATAAAATAATAATAGCGCCTTTGAAATAGTCCCCTGTTTTTGTAATTATAAAAAACAAATTTTATGATGCAAATAAAATGGATTTTTATTCAAAATTTATTAACAGTTTTAGGGTAATTACGATTCAAATTATATTATTAACCTTTGGATGTAAATTAATGTTGATGTTTTATGTCGATTCGTATAGTATTAATATTTGAATAATATTAATATAAAATTTGATAAATGACCGGCTTAAGATAGATTAACTTGCATAGTAATAAGTTAAAAGTTTAAATTGATTTCTTGATGAAAATAAAACACTAATAAAATTTATGAAAATATACAATAAAGATCGTCAAATAAAAAAACGCAAATAATATTTATTTCTTATGACCTCGATGATCATCAACTACTTGTACATTTTCTATTCAAAGTATTTTATTATTTGTCAATTAAATTAAACCAGTAGAGTGTAGTCCGTTCGCCGCACCTTCGTTATGCAATCAAGCTTGAAATAAAAAATCACAGTTGTTATACATGATAGGTAGAATCAGTAGACGGATCATCTGATGGTAAGTGATTTATGTAAACCATTATGACAGCAAAACCAGCGGCGTCACAAGTACCAACCAGACTTAGCACGTAGGCTACCAACCAGACCACACATTACTTGGCACTACATCAAAATAATCATGTGGCACATCCAATGGAAACACGCACCAACGAATACTAATTAATGGGCTACGATTGTCGATTATCGTAGTGTCATTATCACAGACGCGGCGTCTATTTGCATTTTACGATCGATAAAGTTTTACGATCGTGTCGTGCGAAGGTGGAATCGGTTCTCAAATTGATATTTTATCGATATCTGTCGATGGGCCGCACTAAACGGCCGGACGACTTTTACGGTGTGAGATGATAAGTGCAGAAGGTAATCGTTACAAAATAATTTCTTAAGATGATATTTCTACTTACTATAACCAATCTCAACGCTTACTCAAGAATGCAGAACTTTTGATTTGCACAACACAGAAGCAGGATATTTTGATGGCAGCTATAATTTACGATCAGGTTATTCGTCGACTCGTCCGTTGCCTATCACATAAGAAAAAGATTACCTATCAATCCGGAATCAGGAAGTTACTGATCTTATCGATAGCAAAACCATAGTTTCCAATCGCAAGATCATTGGAAAGCTGTAGTCCTGAGCCCAATATTTCTACTCCCAAAATCTTGAATCGTAGTCTAAGCCTACCCCTGGCTCCAAAGTGGCAGACTTAGGCACAATCGGGAATTTTACGCTAATATGAGGGAGGGAGAGAGATAAATAAGGTTGGAGCGGCTTATTGAAGAAGGTCCTGCAGATTGATGATTGGTTTGCCGTTGAATTTTGAATAAATTGAAGTCGAAAAAATGTAGTGCTTAAATCTTATTTTCGACTCTGATCCCAGTAAGTTATTGTTTTTAAATTCCGATAGTAATAAATAGAGCTAAGTGCTTTTACAAAATAAGCCTTCATTGGTGACACTTTTATGGTTATAAAGTTTGAGGTCACGATTCACTACTGATTCAACAAAGTACATACTTTACTTACCACCAGTACTTAGACCAGTAGTGAATCTTGATCTCTAACTTTTATTTTTTTTGTATTAATCTGGTTTCTCTGTTACTCTTTGACAAGTCGCGACATTTACTGCGCTAGCGATCTGTATTTATAAACGTTGGTGCTAATTTTATATTTTGTTTATTGTTATAGCGGAGCGGGGTCTTTTGCTTGCAAATTAAATGCATATCAATAAAAAGTGAAAAACTGTGTAATTAGTCCGAGATGCGATCCTGATAAAAATGTTGTGTTGGACCTCGGTGAATGCAGGTGCTTTACTTAATTTGCGGGTAGAACAACTTTATCTTTTGGGGTAAAGTTTCTCTGCATTCATATTTTTTTTTAATACCTATAGCGTACAAACGATGGCCACCTGATGGTAAGTGACCGACATCACGCCACCCATGGACATCTACATTCTTGGTAAATACGTTGCCAACTTATAAAGAAGGAAAAAACTCTTTCCTTAGAAGTCACCAGATTTTATCCCTTCAGAATTAAAAAAAAACGATTTATACATCTTAAACTGTGTGTACGAAGGCTACCTCCACGACAACTTATACATGGTGACCTATCTGTGAATATTTACATCCCCTAACCACGTGTTCTACTTTTGGACAACATTTATTCTATGACTTTTCGAAATTTGCATAATAAAAATGTCAAATTCATTCAAAGTTAATCTCGTGACTAAGTCATTTTGTATGGAGAGTCGAAAAAATTTTCGATGAATTAAGTACGAAAGGTATTTGGACAAATGTTGAATCTGGAATAGCTGGTAGAGCACTTCTTTGAAGGGATGTAAATGTTTCCAGATACTCTGTATACTACCCTAACCTATAAGCAAGGTGCGTCACACACTACACCATTAATTATTTGAACTGTACATACCAAATCTATAAAAAGAAGGTCAAACCCGGGTAATAACACGAGCGTTTGTGGGCCAAACCAATTACCAGAAGGCACCATCGCTATATTTGCCCACAACTTAAGGCGAGTTTCTTCTTTGGTTAGCGCTCACACACTAAAATGGTATGAGCAAACTACGAAGACTCGATAATTTATTAATATGCCTAAACGCTGTTTGTTTGTTTTAACGGAGTGTTGTTTCGGGGAATGGTGCTTGGTGTTAAAATGTAGGTTCTCTGTCGGTAAAATGAAACGTAACCGAATGATCTATTACTTTGTATTTCACAATAAAGAAATTATGGCCTTTATTATTATAGACCTCCTCATTGTGGAATCAACTTCCCGCAGCGGTATTTCCGAACCGGTACGACAGCCAAATCTTCAAGAAACGAGGCTATACCTTCCTAAAGGGCCGGCAACACATCCGCCACTTCTTCTGGTGTAGCTGATGTCCATGGGCGGCGGTGTTCACTTACCATCAGGTGACCCGCGACGTTATGTACCCGTACGTTTCGGCTGCGTTACAGAAGCCGTGGTAACAAGCGGGCTCTGATGTTTCCCGTCGGTTATAATAATAGTTATACGTAATAGAATAGTTAATTATAGAAATACGCTCAAAGATTTCAAAGATCCATAGGTGCATACAGGTGCCGTTGGGGTATAATAGTCCATGAGTGGATCCCGCGTGTAGGAGGCCGCAGCCGTGGCAGGCCTCCCACCAGGTGGACCGACGGTCTGGTGAAGGTCACGGGAGTCCCTTGGATGTGGGCGGCACGGGACTGATCTGTGTGGAGAACTTTGAGAAGTCTATGTCCCAGTGGACGTCTATTGGCTGAAATTATGATGATGATGATAGGTGCATATTCGAATCTTCGATTTTCCGTATGGAAGGCGCGCTCTTAATCACTGAACTACCATCATCATCAACACCCGTATCAACGTCAGCAACAAATAAAGCCCTTAACCCTTAATATCCGCATCCTTCCAATCCGCAGAGCTTAGCAACATAAACAAAACACTCCAAACGCCCCAGGTGTCAGTTTTTAATAAAGGCCCAATCAGTCCGCCGCCGGATGCGCCGCCATGACGCTCTTCCGCACCGGAAATGGAGCCCGTGTTTGCGCCCTCTGCCGGCCGCGGGCGGAAACGGCGCTGTCGCCCCCAGCGCAGGGTTGACAACTTTGAGTTCCGGATGCGGTGGAGTGTTTAGAGAGAAAATGGGTTGTAGATTTTGAATATTGTGGCCAGTTTTGTATGTCTTAGACAATCCGTACTAATAACACTGCTATACAAAAAAAATAAAAAAATCTGCGGCAGGGATTTTGTTAATGATTTTTGTTAATACTCATATTAGACATACACGCTGCATACTTAATTATTTTTGATTCACTTTGGTTATTGAGATAAACGGAACTTAAGAAATAATTGAAAAAAATTAAAACTATCCTACCAAAATTGTGGTTCATTGATTTGTTTCATTTAAGTTTGATAACTTTTCACGAATTTAGTTACAAGAGGCTCACTTTATGGCTATCAGACCCTGTAGTTATCAGTTCTTATCGATTTTTTTTGTGTAAAAGTGCATTTTACCTTACAAAAACATGAGTTTTCCACGTAAACCTTGTATCAACGATCCTAACAGTTTTTGGTTTATTTGTGACAAGTTTACTTTACAAAAGCAAAGAAAAGAGATCACAGAGTTTGTAAAAAGAGGCTACAGGGAATATTTCGGGATACCACGAGTGCAAAATGACAAATATTGGGTGCCAAACATTGTGTGCAAGCCGTGCGTAGAGTCATTGCCTTACTGGAGCCAAGGAGGACGTAAAGGGTCATGATTGGAGTACCGATTATGTAGAATGAGCCAAGTAAATGACTGTTACTTTTATGTAGTAAATGTAAAAGGTAGAACTGGTACAAAAAACGTACTTGTTTTTAGCCAAGTATGAAATCGATTACACCCCCAGTATCTCAGTGATGATTTGCCAATTCCTGTGTTTTCAAGACCATCGGCATCAAATTGTGATGATTTTGGAATGTTAGATAGATCAAGCGGTCAATCTAGCAGCAGTGGAAGTGAGTTCGAAGAAAATGTTTCTACGAAACCTGGATTTTCTCAAGAGGAACTCATTGATTTGTTTCGTGATTTGAATTGCATTTCTTACACAACCATCTGGACCGATTCCAGCATAACTTGGGTAATTACAGTGAGGAACAAGGTAAAGGTTCCATCAGCGTATCAGGATAATGAAAGAAAGATATTGTTACGACCATGGGGGTACCGTGCAAGCGGAATTAGAACTTATCTCTGTCAAAGATAAGGTTTATATTCCCTTGCACTACGTCACATACGCACGGTCGGCCGAACGCACGCGTCGAAGGAAATGGAGACTTATCGAACATTCGAGAATGTTCGACACACATCCAGAACTGTGTAGAAGACCCTCGAAGCCCTAGTTACTAACTATCCCCCGAAGACTCTGGAACATTCTAGTAGGACTTACTAGAAAGTTGTGGAAGTTACTGGAAAGGTCTCGCCCGCGCCTGTGCTAGTATAAAAGCGGGACGGGCGAGCCGACGAGTCAGTTCTGATTTGGAAAGCGAAGAAGTGAGTTCCAATTTGGAAAGCGATTATTCTCCTGCGAACTAAGAGTGATCTTGTGTATTACCTGCGAAGTGTTTAAGGAAGATTTTAGTGTTTTAGTGCGTCTAAGTGTGATTTAGTGTTTTAATTGTTTTTTTGTTACTCGTCGAATAAATTAATTGTCTTTTTGTGACTTTGGCATTTTACTTGAATCTTACGTACCCCGTACCCGCAACAATTGGTGTCAGAAGTGGGATTCAAGATGCCACTTACGCCACAAGAAGACAGTGAGGACCGAATGGCGAGAAGAGAGACTGCGACCTTGCAAGAGGGTGAAGTTGGAAGAAGCTCAACGGAGGGTTCTGGTTCTGCTATACAAAGTGGACTTACCATCGACCTTGCCACCTCAATTGATGTTATTAATTCTCTACTATCGTTAGTTACCGAAGAGATGACCCGCAGTGACAAGCAAAACCGCCATCATAAGGCGCAGCTTGCTGAAATTAAGGAGGAACAAGCAAGTTACCGGGAGGAGCAAGAACGCCGTCATGAAGCGCAACTCGCTGAACTTAAGGAGGAGCAAGCCCGCCGCCATGAGGAGCAAGTCCGCCGCCTGGAAGCACAACTTAAGGAAGAACAAGCCCTTCATCAGGCGGAGCAGGCTCGTCGTCAGCATGAGCAGGTTCACCGACTTGAGGAGCAGGTTCACCGTCTTGAGGAGCAGGTTCACCGTCTGGAGGACCAGGTTCACCGCCAGGAGGTGCAAGCTCGCCGTCAAGAGGCGCAGATTAATGAAATGAAGGAGGTGCTCAGTAGCGAGAGTTGGTTGGGGGCTATTGAGAAGAAGTTTGCAGCACTGGAAAAGCAGATCGTTGCTGTGGAAAACCGACTTAACCGGGTGGATGGTGCGTTACAACAGCAGCACATCAAGGTGGAAAAGGTAGAAACTCGAGCTGCTACAGTAGTGCCGGCAAATGCAGTGTCTCCTACAATCGAATTACCCTACTTCGATGGAACTACGTCCTGGGCAGCTTTCTGGTGCCAATTCGAAACATTGGCTAAAGGAAATGGGTGGAGCGACGAAGAATCAATGATGGCTCTCACTTTGGCTCTTCGTGGAGATGCTTTACTCATACTAGAATGCCTGCCTTCGGATAAGAGGACCTTGGGAGCTCTCCAAGAAGCACTAGAGAGCAGGTACAGTGTAAAACACCAGGAGTACATGTTCAGAGCACAACTACGCGACCGAGTTCAGGAACCTGGTGAGAGTCTGCAGCAATGGGCAACGGAAATCGAGAGGCTAGTCCGACGTGCATATGTGTCATGCCCGGCAATAGTGGAGCCAATGATCTTGCAAGCGTTCAACGACGGAATAAGGGACGCACACATCAGACATGCCGTGAAATTAAGTCACCATCAGACTTTACTGGAAGCTCTAGCCCATGCATTGGAGGTTGAAGCTGTACATCAGGACCGTGGACCTCACAGACTACGGGAGGTAGTTGTGAGGGAAAGACCCTCCTTGGTCCCAAAATGCTATGGCTGCGAAGAGAGGGGCCATATTCGAATAAGTTGCCCCAGACGATGGTGTGACTACAGGAAATGGCGTGACTACAAGAACTGGCGTGACTACCGGAATGACAGTAACTGGCATGGCTACCAGGATGACTGCAGGAACTGGCGTGACCACCGGATCAAGCAAATGACCACTTCACCATGTGTTAAAACATGCTCGGGACGAGCATGACTAAGAGGGGGGTAATGTTACGACCATGGGGGTACCGTGCAAGCGGAATTAGAACTTATCTCTATCAAAGATAAGGTTATATTCCCTTGAACTACGTCACATACGCACGGTCGGCCGAACGCACGCGTCGAAGGAAATGGAGACTTATCGAACATTCGAGAATGTTCGACACACATCCAGAACTGTGTAGAAGACCCTCGAAGCCCTAGTTACTAACTATCCCCCGAAGACTCTGGAACATTCTAGTAGGACTTACTAGAAAGTTGTGGAAGTTACTGGAAAGGTCTCGCCCGCGCCTGTGCTAGTATAAAAGCGGGACGGGCGAGCCGACGAGTCAGTTCTGATTTGGAAAGCGAAGAAGTGAGTTCCAATTTGGAAAGCGATTATTCTCCTGCGAACTAAGAGTGATCTTGTGTATTACCTGCGAAGTGTTTAAGGAAGATTTTAGTGTTTTAGTGCGTCTAAGTGTGATTTAGTGTTTTAATTGTTTTTTTTGTTACTCGTCGAATAAATTAATTGTCTTTTTGTGACTTTGGCATTTTACTTGAATCTTACGTACCCCGTACCCGCAACAATATCAAGGTCGATGGGATAGACATATGATGGCTGACTATGCTGGACCTTGAAAAGAGATTTTCCTGACAAAGTATAATTCCAAAGAACAAGTTTTCCATGATTTTCATTTATTATTTTAGTTAAGAGCATCCTAAACTATTATTTTTGTGTATTTTTTGTACAGATAGATAATAAAAAATTAATTATTAAATATTTATTGGTCAATTTATTGGAGCATTTTCAGGAAAAAATTTAGAAGCGTTTATCTCAAAAACTGGAGTCAATTTGACCAATTCTGGTATTTTTCCCGTTATCAGCATACTCGTCTACACAAAATCGACTTCAAGACTTCCAGCCGCAAAATGACTGTATAGCAGTGCTGTATTATGTTGTCACTAGCGGCCGCCTGCGACTTTCGTACGCGTGGAGTTAATTATTGACACTTACCGTCATATTTTGGACAATCCACACATATATTTTTATAAATTGTTAGCCTATGTGTTATTCTGCTATAGCTATCTTGTGGTAAAGTTTCATGTCAAATCCATTCAGTAGTTTTACGTAAAGAGTAACAAACATCCATACATCCATACTTACAAACTTTCGCCTTTATAAAGTAGTAGAGTTTGTGGGATTAAAGTGGGAGCGCCACGCTCGGCATGAACGGGCCGGCTCGACCGGTGTGATATCACTACCAGCTCACAGATAACCGGCGTTGAAGCAGCCCTGTGCTGTGTTTCGCCGAAGAGTGAGAGTA
>JABMDO010002106.1:0-10152 GCA_014851415.1 Cnaphalocrocis medinalis
TATCAAATTGTTTGATTTAATTTAACGTACTTAATTCGTTTTTTGTGGTTTTTATTCCCGTTTACAAGTATAGCCTCATACCATCGCGATTTACCACATTCATGGAAGTGGCTACTGGTGTGACAGCTAATCAAATAACGGTTTATTATAGTAATTTCTTAGTGGCGTAGATAGGTACTTATTCTATTCTAACCTCTAACAACAACATACGGTAATATAAGAAATTCCTGTTTTATAAGAAACAGTGATCCTGTTTTAGATTACTTTACTTAATGAGCAATCCACTGATACCTAAGTCGTTAAGGGTAGCGGAGCTTTAGTTCAAGTCACCACTTCTATGAAGACCGCCGATATTCTTTCATTCAAATCCGTTCAGTAGTTTTGGCGTGAAGAAATAACACACAGACGGAGTTGCTTTCGCATTTAAGTATAATATTAGTTGGGATTACATGACATGAATGAATTAATGAATTAATGAATGAACTATGCTTTTTATTGCACACAAAACAGAGGTATAAAACTTAAAACTAGTTATGACAGGAATAATTTACAACAAAGGCGGCTTTATCACTAGATATGAGCGATCTCTTCCAGGCAACAAAACTAAAGTGCCCTTTACCCAAAGGACATGTTTAGGTATTAGAATGTTATTATGTGTGTGTGTATTTGCCAATGGATGGTATGATGAAATCAAGAAGATTTGAATGTCCAAATGAAGGACAGGTACCTAGCCTCTCTGAGCGCGTACGCCGACTGCACCAACACCACGCCCACCACGATGGCCGGCAGCCGCGCCACGTAGCACGCCAGCTCCGCGCCGCCATACACTCCCTGCAGACCCTGAACAGTATAAAGTAACATGGTTGATTACTCAAATAACATCCATTAGGAGGAGTTCGATTGATGTGGACCTGCCCGAGAGCGAGTCGCTTGTGGTGTGGTGTTTCACGCCCCATTTGGAAGTGACATTGAGATAGGCCAAAGACACTGACTTTGTAGGTAGTGAAGAAACCCACCGGGGAAAGAGCCCTTAGCAAGTACCTGATGAGCGTCTCCCAAGATTCGGTCCGTATGCCGAGACGGTAGAAAGGACCATAGGCTGGTGGCCCCCCACCAGCCTATGGTCCTGTGTCAATACTCAAATGACATCCTCCAACGGCTTTGGTAAAGGCGGCTAATATGTATGCAGGATATGGTACCCAATTGTGTGCGCAAACACAGGTGTAAGTTTCTTTTATTTTTATATTGAGGACAATTAAGATGACCCCACTCCGCCTGATGGTAAGCGGCCGTAAGCTCCAAATATGAGATTGACAGGCACAAAAGAACACACAAAGTGTTCATTGAGTCTGTCACTCTCACCCTGAAGGCCTGCTGAGATACTCTCTATTCCCTTCAAGTCGGCATACTTCGTAGCTCAAGTCGGCCTACTTTATGTAGTCTTCAAAATTTAAGGGTTTCTCTTGGTTTTTCCCATCTGCAGTTTCTGAATTGGCAACATTGGGACCCCAGAAAGACATTGTTACGCTTTTTGAAATTAAAACAGTTTTTTTTCGGGCCCTACCTATTTGGCGGAGTAGGTAATTGGTGGTTCTTTAGGTTTATGTAGATTTTTTTTAAATTGCTTGCTCTTGGCTTCATACTGAACTCTAGAGTTGAGAAGAAGCCTACGATTGAGCGGGCTTACTCAGAAGTAGCCTATCACTATAGCTTTAAAAAGTTTGAGGTTATACTTTGGAGATTTGGGGAAAGAAGACGCAGGAAGGGCGTTCTACGTACTCCTTGGCAGATGTTTGGTAAGAACTCACCCAATAACTAATAGACATGTAGAAGACTAGAGCGCACTCCGGGATAAGCACCAAGATGACTGCAATCAGCCACGCCATCAGGTATCTGTTGTTCTTCTGGAAATGGAAAAAAAGTTTTATCTACACTTATAATCTTCAGAACTAAAAGTTGAACACGTTTTAACAGGCTTTAGAGCAATGCCTAAAACGATGGAATCGTGCTTAAGCTACTTAGTACGGAGTTAAGTCAAAATATATATTTGTGTTGTGTGAATTTATTTATGCGTAGGTAGATACCACACGCAAGCGGCTGTCATTCCATCCTCATCATTTAGATGGTTGGCGATCAAGCACTGTACGTTTCTCCAGGAATTTTCTTCCGCGAACCTCAGTTTTGTGGAATAGTTTAGCTGTGGTAGTATTTCCTGACGGCTATGACTTAGGGACCTTCAAGAGGAGAGCGTAGTCTTTCTTAAAAGGCCGACAACGCATCAGCGACCTCTCAGATCTCGCAGATGTTCATGGGCAGCGGTGATTACCCGCTTGCTCGTTTGCCGCCTTTAGTATACAAAAAAAATATAAGATTGGCCGTATTTTTTTTTTTTATACTAGAGGCAGCAAACGAGCAAGCGGGTCACCTGCTGGTAAGTAATCACCGCCGCCCATGAACATCTGCGAGATCAGAGAGGTCGCTGATGCGTTGCCGGCCTTTTAAGAAGGAGTAAGCTCGTTTCTTGAAGGTCCCTAAGGCATAGCCGTCAGGAAATACTGCCGCAGCTAAACTATTCCACAAGACTGAGGTTCGTGGGAGAAAATTCCTCGAAAAACGCACAGTGCTAGATCGCCAACCATCAAGATGATGAGGATGGAATGACAGCCGCTTGCGTGTGGTTCGATGTAAGAATTCAGCCGCAGGAAGTAGATCAAACAATTCCTCGGAGCACTCCCCATGAATTCTCTTGCAGTCTTTTCCCTTACCGAGATAAGTCCATGGACCAAAGTGACAGTAGCGGCGATGACGATGCAGTAGCACATCATCAGCAGCACCGAGGGCACCGGCAGGCCGCTCTGCGACTCCACCACCCACACTATCTCGTAGATCAGGGCTATGGCGTACGCCACCTGTAAATTAACAACCTCTTCTAAATCTGTGGAATAAACCATACTACAATAGGTACTTATATCTACTTAACTAATCTAAGTAAGGAAATCATCAGGAATGTCATTTTCTTAGGAGTTACAAAACTGGTATAAATCCTAATCCTGTACCTACCTACCTCTTTCACACCAAATCTCCTGAACGGATGTGAATGAAATTTAGTACCCACCTACTTATACAGATGGTCTAGACCCGTGGTCTAGGCCCGTGGTCGTCAAACTGCGGCCCGCAGACGTTATTTGTGCGGCCCGCGATATAGTAGATTTATTTAATTACTAGTCGACTACATATTCGTACTTATCAGAAATCAGTTTAGTGGTTTTTGAGTAGAGAAGTAATAGACATACATTTTCGCATTTATATGAATAGTGTGGACTACTATGGATAAGTGCCTATGCAAAAGCTCTTGAAACGCATATACTGCGGCCCGGGCCCTGATGTTCATATTGATATGTGGCCCTTGAAGAGTAAAGTGTGACGACCGCTGGTCTAGACCCTGAGAAAGGACATATAACTTTTATTGCGAAAAGGGGGTTTTATGGGGTTAAAAAGGGGCTGAAAATTATGAAATAATTAAAAATGCTACCCAAAGATGCTATTCCACGCGGACCAAGTTGCGCGACAACAGCTAGCGGATAATAAAAATCGTTGAAAAGATCGTGGGTTTTGATTATTTTATTCCCGTATTTTTAAAGTAACGGCGCTGCATCGTCTATTTTTACTAGAAAATCTTCCCTAATTTCTACCTGATATCCCACCATTACATTGTAGATTGCCCTCACTCGTAAACAGTAGATTCCGCTATTACATCAGACCATAGGTACCTACCTATGTATCTGTCTTGATCATCAATATCCATTGCTGACGGTAGCCATCGCCATTCGATTCGATCACGATCAGTCTCACTTGAGACTTATCTAACTTCACAGTTCGGTACGGTCAGCATCAAAAGCGATTATTTTTTACTAGTGGCCGTCCGCGACTTCGTTCGCGTGGAAAAGTTACTTTTTACCCCCCTTTTAACCCCTTATAACCCCCTTTTTGCAATAAAAAGTAGCCTATGTTCTTTCTCAGAGTCTAGATCAATTTTATTTAAATCCGTTCAGTAGTTTTGGCGTGAAAGAGTAACAGACAGACAGACAGACAGAGTTACTTTCGCATTTATAATATTAGTTAGGATATTAGTTAGAATTCAATGGCACCCTGTTTTGTCTTACATCACAACATGCAGGTTAAAGCTGCTGCAACGAACTGCAACGGCTAAAGCTTAAAAAGCTTGCCAAAAAGCGCCGCCAATTGATTAAACTAGTGGCCTGCCCTCACTTCGTTTCGTTTCGGGACCTAACTCAGTACCTACCAAACCAATAGATGGCGCTGGGAGTCGATTACAAAGCGCATGTTTCGCTTTTTGGTTTACCTAAAAGCATTTAGAAGTTATAGAAGACTAGCGGCCGCCCGCGACTCCGTCCGCGTGGAAAAGTAACTTTTTACCCCCCTTTCAACCCCTTACAACCCCCTTTTCGCAATAAAAAGTAGCCTATGTTCTTTCTCAGAGTCTAGATCATCTGTATACCAAATTTTATTTCAATCCGTTCAGTAGTTTTGGCGTGAAAGAGTAACAGACAGACAGACAGAGTTACTTTCGCATTTATAATATTAGTATGGAAGTATGGATACGTTACGTCGAATGTTCCCATTAGTTTTAAACAACTTTTTATAGAGAGCCGAAATACTCAACCAATCACTACCATAAGGTTACAGTATGTTTGTCTACCACCCCTGTAAACTTGTAGTGATCCAACAAAATTTGTTTTAGTAGGAACCTACTTGTGGTTAGCGTGTCGTTTGATGAATTTTGTAAGGTGCTAACCTACTTACTTACTTGTTAACGAAATTGGAATGTTCTATTATAACCAAAGCAAATTGTTTACGTGACAATTTACTCGACACGTACCTCGTAATAGCAGAGAGCAGTTAAAAAACGATATGATTAAAACACTTTTTAATTTCACTTTCCGGTAAAGTGTCGCACTAAATAACCCTTAAATTCTAACTGAATTCTTTTTGTTTTGAATTGCATCAACCGATATAAATAGGTACCTATTATTGCGACAAAGATGTCTTCCTGTGCTAACGAATTACAGCTAAGAACAGTGATCGAGCCTAAGTTACGGTTTGCGGTAAGCGCTTCATCATCATCAGCAACCCACACTCGTCCACTGCTGGACATAGGTCTCCCCTAATGCACGCCACCGCTCCCGATTTTCGGCCACTCTCATCCAGCCCACACCAGCCAGCCTTCGAATGTCATCATCCCATCTTGTCGCAGGGCGTCCAACACTACGCTTACCGAGTCGCGGTAAGCTCTTGATTTTCATCAATGTTTTTCTGCTAAAACATTTTAAGAACAAAATCACTTAATTCCATTTGATTTTGGCAATATCGAATTACACACTATGTCGAAGGTTTTGCCACTTCAATCCTAATCCTTAGAGCACGCTGTGAGTGACCTACTTATCATCAACCGTCTAAATATTATTGTCACGATGAGTTAAAAATCATCGGTTTGAGGACTAAAGCATTTAAGTCACATACAAAGTACCTATCTATATGCATGCTTTAGTTTTTCAACCTAAGAAACTTAAGTTAATACAAAGTAGGCTAATATATTTACAACTAAAGTACTTTAGTTTGCCCGCTCCGTTACGATCGGAAGGAGAAATCACAGTAACATACAGGTAGAATACCCATGTGCTTTAGTCTGCTGACCATAGACATATTTTCCTGACCGTCCATTCCATGCTTCTTGCGTGAATATGTAGTCATGGCAAGTTGCCATTACGGCTTGCAAATTGTCTTTAGATTAATAGTTAACACAGATATTACTCACGCATTTATGTATTTGTATCAGCCTTGGTGAACAGACAACAGAACTAGGTTAGCTAATACCGCCTCTTTGGTTTTATTTCTCTCCTGGTACGGCAATGTAATGAGAAGAGAGGAGGAACATGTTACCAAAAGAGTGATGGGTATGAATGTAAGTGGGTGGAGGAACAAAGGACGGCCGAAAAAGAGATGGATGGATTGTGTGAAGAATGACATGACTGAAAAGGGGGTGGATGATTCGATGACGAATGACAGGGACGAATGGAAGAAGAAAACATACTGCGCCGACCCCAGATAACCTGGGAACAGGGCAGGGAAATGATGATGATTTCTCAGACACTGAAAAAATCCGGTACTAGAAAATGTTGGCCCAACCCGAGGGTAGAACGAACCCGAGAACCCCCACGAGACCGAAGAAGGATCAGGCGCAGAACCAGCTTAACGTGCCTTCCAATGCACGTAGGTACGTACAGCCACACATCAAAGTATGCAAAACTACCAAATTTCTTCAAATAACTCTCATCTTACTGTCATACTTACACATTTAGGTTCAATATCAATTGAGGAAATTTGACAGATTGTGGTAACCTGATGTGTGGCTGACTGTACAAGACCGCCAACTTCCACACTTCGGGCTGACACTGAGGCCCCAAGCGCAGCCGACGCTTTAACGACGTAAGACCCAAAAGCCTCATACGAGGCAAAAGCAATTGATTTTCTATTTTTAATACTTAATATTTCACTACATCACATACATTGATCTGACTCTAAGATAGGTAGCTGAAGCACCTGTGATAGATATCACTCAACAACGCAACAACAAACCCAACGAATATAGTAGAAAGATAAACATGTCAAAGCATTATTTGAACACGGTTAGAGTTGTATCTGTGGCTCATTCATCTAGAAACACGACACTTGGTTAAACATTCGGAAGTAGCACTCACGACCAGTTATGCTTGGTCCTGGGCTGTACTGTGAAGTTCGTACGCTGGAGTAGTGTTCGCGATAGACATTCTATCGATAGTTGAAGTTTTATCAATAGTATCGATTAGTTCAGAATTAGGAAATACCTAATATCGATATTAGGTACCTTACCCGTTTTTAGCAAGCGGGTCACCTGATGGTCTATATGTAATCAACGCCGCTTTTGAACATTTGCAAGGCCAGAGATGCCTCTGATGGCTTGCCAGTCTTTTAGAAAGGAGTATTCTCTTAAAGGTCCCTAAGTCGTAACCGGCGGAATATACTGCTCGAAAATAAACAATCGATACTATCGATTATATTTTATACTTTAAGTAGATACTTAGTTTTAGCAATTTGTAATAATAGCTATAGTTTACAGTTTTATTAGATACGTACCTAAGTAAGTTGTTTTCTAAAGAGGGATGCAAAACATTCTACTAAAAGCTGCCGTCAATGTTAACGGCTACTATATACCTATCAATACTATTTACTCGTTTTTACTACCGATACCATTAAACAATCGATAATAACTACTAACTAACAGGTTAACGCTTTGTCACGGTCGCTAGGTATAGATAGAAACAGTATTTCTCAGTAAGTATTCAGTTACCTAATCGTTAGTTCTATCGATAGAATTGTCGTTTTCGAATGAAAACTCGGCAACACAAAGCTGCAGTGAGCCGGGGTCCGGCCCGTATGGTTGGCTTTAAGGCCATACCGCACGTAGTTATCTCATAGGATGACGAAACTCCGTAGAAGTGAGAGTAGACTGGTATAAAGCCCGACACGCGTTGTGCGACTTCTTGCTCGGTATGGGAACTTAGTCAAACAACTGAAATCTGTCAAATGTCCAGAAGTAATTTACATCTTTAATGACAAGTAAAGAAAGGTCGTTTTCGATTGAATAAGGTTGAGTTTATTAATTAGCTGATTATGTATTAGGGATAGTAAGCAGCTTTTACAAGTAGTGTTATTGCATTAAAAAGTAATCAGATAACTTACCTAATTAATATTTTTAAGCTAAAAGTTGATATTTTGCCCATAAAGATTTAAACATCAACTTTACAACAACTAGTATGATAGCATATTTTTTTAGGAAGTCTGTGCAGTGCGTCTGTCGTGCAATTCTTTTCTGCCCTAAAACTGGTTCCAGAGGAAAATGCGAAGCCTTTGACATACCACGTTTACTTACAATCAGTTAAATATTTATGTAGCATCTGTACGCGAAAGTAAACGAACATAGAAGTAACGTAAGTATTAATACTTAGTTCCTGCACCAAATTGCAATGGCAGCCGGTCAAATATTGCATTCGTACCTACGCAGCAGATTTTTTAGGAATATTTTTCATTGTCTTTTTCTTTTGGGTCCACGACCTTGCAACACGGCTCAGGTTTGAAACAGCTTGATAGGTCGACCTAGGGGAAGGTGAGGTATAATGATCCCCTTAAGGGAAAAACTTAACTGTGACTAAAGTTGAAGGCAAAATCGCAAGATTTCTATTGTTGGAGGTAGTGAATTTACTTAACTTTGTAACTACATACTTATTTTTTATTATATGCATGCAGTTTTTTTTCTATTAGAGGTTTTTGTGAAAGTCTAGTAAAGGATCATTTTATACACCCCTATGTATAAATGATCCCAGGGGTTCGGGTAAAATAATCCCAGGGATCATTTTGTACATAAGTTAATAAATATCAGGAAAAGAAAACCCTCAGATGTTTATTTTAATCAAATATGTATTCTTCATAACAATTAAAGTAAGTAAGCTACACAACTTTTACAGTCTTCTAGTTTCATTAGAGATCTTTTTTTTTTGTAATAATTTTTTTGTAATCTACTATTCAATCAACAAAACTAAATATTAGATATTGCAACAAACTTCTAAAAAGTTTGCAAAAATAACAATATATCTAGTCTAGCAATAGGTAAACAAATAAACTCTTCTTCTAAATAAAAAAAAACAGAAATAATATTATCCTTATCATAAAAAATCTTCATTTAAATTTTAATTATTATATTTTATTTATTTTGGCGATTAGTTTTACGTATATAAAATCTTGGCATGATCTGTAAAAACAAGAAATACTATTGGGTAAAATGATTCCAGGGATCATTTTAAACACACAGAAAGGGATCATTTCGCCCCAAACATCAAAATCCAAGATATAGATCAAAACATAACCTTCAAATACCGCGTGCGGTGATCGAACGTTGCTTAAATATTAGCCAATTGCTATTATTACCCGCAAATAAAACAACATTTCAATAAACACGAACTTGTAAAGTAATGAAAGTTAAAAAACAGGCTTACGTTAGATTACAGCCATACTTTTTGTTTTTTTTTAAATAAAATCACGCCAAGCGTTCACACCGCCATGAGACTTGGAGAGGGAATTGGTAGGGGTGCGGGGAATATGTTTCATACGCTTTTGGATAGATAGCACTAGTTGTCTCGGATTTACGACGGGGGATCATTTGACCTACAGGGATCGTATTACCTCACCTTCCCCTATCTGATTTTGATTCATTAGTGGAACTATCCATTCGGCAAACGTGACCTGCCCATTCCCACTTCAATCCTTAACGGATAATACAATTTATGTGTATTTATAACATCGATATCAAACTATCGATACTCATACAACACTACCAAAATATATTAAATAATATGCCTAGTTAGTAGTCACACAAGACGTGGTGCATCATTTCTCCGGGTCACCAGTAGGTACTGTAACGATGGTAAACTACTTTAGTACTGGCCGCCGTTTATGGCTGATTTTATAATGGGAATCTGTCATGCACTGAAAAATAAACAACACGCTCTCGGGAGCGCATTCTATTTCGAGACACAGTACCGCGAAACGGAGTAAGGAGGGTCCAGACCTCACGTTATCAGAGTGACTAGGGAGGGAGTATCCTCCCAGTGTTGTAGTTAGCAAACATACTAACTCATTGATTTCAGAGAAGAAAAAGGATTATAAACTGATACCGCCACCTTTTACTACTACTGATGTAGTATAGTACCTACCTCATGGCGTACTGGTGACCCACGAACATTTACCAACGTACCGGCATAATCCTCTAACCTCGAAGTCAGTTGGATAAAACCAATCAGTATTACTGGCCTCACAGCCAATCGACACCTCTTTAATGGATAATGATGCAAAGATTTCTATCGAGGGGAGTTTAGCTAGCCGTCAGCTGCAGTCCTTGATGGATGGAAAGCCTCAGCTATTCATAACGTTATTAGTTCCCGTCAGGTAGTGATGCTGAAGTATCGATAGTAAAAGTATCGAGGTTTTTCGTTTCAAATCGACGGTTCGGTAGAAGTTTTACCACCGTGACACATAAAA
>JABMDO010002107.1:0-10041 GCA_014851415.1 Cnaphalocrocis medinalis
TAATACAATTTATGTGTATTTATAACATCGATATCAAACTATCGATACTCATACAACACTACCAAAATATTATTAAATAATATGCCTAGTTAGTAGTCACACAAGACGTGGTGCATCATTTCTCCCGGGTCACCAGTAGGTACTGTAACGATGGTAAACTACTTTAGTACTGGCCGCCGTTTATGGCTGATTTTATAATGGGAATCTGTCATGCACTGAAAAATAAACAAACACGCTCTCGGGAGCGCATTCTATTTCGAGACACAGTACCGCGAAGAACGGAGTAAGGAGGGTCCAGACCTCACGTTATCAGAGTGACTAGGGAGGGAGTATCCTCCCAGAGTGTTGTAGTTAGCAAACATACTAACTCATTGATTTCAGAGAAAGAATAAAGGATTATAAACTGATACCGCCACCTTTTACTACTACTGATGTAGTATAGTACCTACCTCATGGCGTACTGGTGACCCACGAACAATTTACCAACGACCGGCATAATCCTCTAACCTCGAAGTCAGTTGGATAAAACCAATCAGTATTACTGGCCTCACAGCCAATCGACACCTCTTTAATGGATAATGATGCAAAGATTTCTATCGAGGGGAGTTTAGCTAGCCGTCAGCTGCAGTCCTTGATGGATGGAAAGCCTCAGCTATTCATAACGTTATTAGTTCCCGTCAGGTAGTGATGCTGAAGTATCGATAGTAAAAGTATCGAGGTTTTTCGTTTCAAATCGACGGTTCGGTAGAAGTTTTACCACCGTGACACATAAAAACGGCGCAAATAAACACCTGCGTGAGAAAAAGGGATTGGCAGGGCACTTGTGACTCCACTGGTGTTGGTGTGAACAGCAGTAATTTAAGGCTTATCATTTTGATGACTGTCACGTGTCTTATAAAAAAAAAATCGGTAAAAAAACTTTTAAGTTAAACGGTTTTATCTTATGTGCACTGAAAACTAGAAAATAATATTAGCAATTGGGTATTCTGAACTTCTAGTACAGAAATGTTTTAGTACTAGGCAGAATAGCTTTTAGGCATATTAGACTAAAATACAAACGTGGGGCCCATTAACTATTTCTGTAATACTTTCTTCTATACTAAGTGTAGATTGCATCGACTTACTATAATCGTAACTGGAGATTTTGAAAATCAATAACCAGCCGTGGCGGTCACCAGCGAACGCCGAGCTCATGATCTACCAAAGTATAAAGATATGCTTTGCCATAGGTAGGATTTCAGAGGGGCCCCACGTTTTTATTTTAGTCTAATATGCCTAAAAGCTATTCTGCCTAGTACTAAAACATTTCTGTACTAGAAGTTCAGAATACCCAATTGCTAATATTATTTTCTAGTTTTCAGTGCACATAAGATAAAACCGTTTAACTTAAAAGTTTTTTTACCGATTTTTTTATTTTCTAGTTTTTAGTATTTAATGAAAATGCCTACCGAATATTCCTCGAAGACTTGACGAAGCTCAACTTGCAGAGCAGGCCGGGTTCCGACGGAGTTATAGCACCATAGACCATATTCACACAGTAAGACAGGTTATACAGAAGACCAAAGAATATAACCAGCCCCTGTGAATGGTGTTTGTGGACTGTGCTTTTGACTCCGTCGAGACCTGATCTGTTCTCGAGGCCTTGCAGAGGTGCCAAGTCGATTGGCGATATATCGAGGTGCTGAGGTGTCTGTATAACGCCCCTAATATGTCCGTAGTAATCCAAAATGGTCAAACTGAGCCTGTCTTGCTGCGACGTGGTGTGAGACAAGGAGATGTTATATCTCCGAAACTCTTCTGCGCTGCGCTGCAGGACATGTTCAAAACGCTAAACTGGAAAGAGCGCGGAATCAATATTTTTCAGTTTTGGGTTTAAATATCAGTTAATAAATAATCAGTCCACTCAATTTGTACACAAATATTAATGGCGAGTTTATGTCACACCTACGATTCGCAGACGACATCGTCATCTTGGCGGAAACCTTAAATGACCTACAGGAGATGGTGAGCTGCCTAGCTGAATCTTCCAAACACGTCGGTCTTCAGATGAACTTGGATAAATCCAAGGTCATGTTCAACGAGCTCGTTGATCCGGGACCAGTCACTGTTAATAGAGTACCTCTCGAAGTTGTCCAGGAATATGTCTATCTAAGACAAACGCTCCAATTAGGCAGAAACAACTTCGAGAGAGAATCCAATAGAAGAATTTAGCTAGGCTGGGCAGCATTTGGTAGGCTTCGTCAAGTCTTTCGTCACCTATCCCTCAAAGTCTTAAGTCAAAAGTCTACGACCAGTGCGTCTTCCCGGTCATGACTTACGGTGCCGAGACGTGGACACTCACGGCTGGACTAATCCCCCGGTTCAAAGTCGCTCAAAGAGCTAAAGGGCTATGCTTGGAGTATCTCTGAAGGACCGTATCAGAAATGATGTAATCCGACAGAGAACCAGAGTCACCGACACCGACCGAAATTGCAAACTAAAGTGGCAGCGGGCTGGTCACATTAGCCGCAGAACTGACAACCCTTGGAGCCATAAAGTTTAATTTAAAGTTTTATTTTGATTTGGTCGTCTATAACCTAAAATTAAGTAAGAGTGTGTTGAGGAAGAGTGGCCCTTTCTGGCACAGGTGTTCATGCACTTAATAGAAGGGGTCAATCCTTGCTTATTTTATGTACCTTGGTTATAAAGAAATAAATTATTATTATTATGTATCTCTCCTGTTGGAATAACACGGCACGGAGGCCGGTCCTTTTAGAAGGCGTGCGTGGGGATACAGATCCAACACGTAGAGGCCCCTTTGAGACACATTAATGAAAGTGGGGATGTGTACACCTAGCGGGTACTGTCTCTGCTTGTACTATTGAAGAAATACAACCAAAGACAGCACCCGCTACGTGCAAGGACTATTGCAGATAAGATGGGAACTAAACCGGGACTATGGAGGGGGTATTGCTGGACTGGTTGCCGGGATATTGATGAGACAACGGGACGCCTGCCATATCAAAAGTCTCATCTATGATAATCATAGCAGGCGGTGACTTGCCGCACACTAAATGGGCCCCCTATCAAAGCTGCCAGTTGGCAGCGAGGCGGGCAACATTGGCGTGAGCGGCTAAGGTTGTCGAGAGGTGAGACTGCGGGGCGCCAGATCCCTATGTGCTAAGCACCGGTCAGCAGGCCCCCGGCGTTATGACATTTTACACTTCCAACCTGGAGCATAGGTTCTGCTCTTGCAACTCCACTCCGGCCGGCTGGTTAAGGCAAGCCAGGAGGCGAGGGTCAAAGGAGTAATACGGACCCTCCGGAGTATCGGGGTCCGTGGTGTCGCCACACACCAACAGCTCGCCACAAGCTGATTATTATAAAGTCCTTGTGTGGAGACCGCGACTCGGTAAACGTACCTAGTGTTGGTTACCCTGCTACAAGATGGGATGAGGACATTCGAAGGCTGGCTGGAATGAGCTGGATGAGAGTGGCCGAAAATCGGGAGCGGTGGCGTGCATTGGGGGAGACCTATGTCCAGCAGTGGACGAGCGTGGGTTGCTGCTGATAAATGAACATTTTATCGGTCGACCCCCCCCCTCCCCCCCCAGAGGTCCAGTAGAGGGGCAAGGTTATAATATACAACAAGGGGCGCCCAATCTTGAGGGGAAAACTTGCGACATTACATTTTTAGCCACCCTAATACCTTACAGTCTTCAGCACGTCTTAACCTATTTCCTAAACTTGGGTGGCAAAGCTACCGCTAACTACGTAGGTACATACATCTAATTACCAATTTTTTTTTAATCTGTCCTCCTAACGTCACATAATCTTGGACACGACTGTTCTGGACACGACTACTCAATGCCCTCATCTAATACGGCATTTTGTAATGACGTCCATCTTGGATTTTAAATTTTTTTATAATCACAGTATTCTACTAGTCTAGCCCTTTCATTTGATACCCATATTGAGGGGGTTGTGGAATAATATGATATCCGCCATTTTGTACCGGCGGCCATCTTAGATTTACAATGTTATTGACATTACCATATTGTATTGTCATCGGAACTAAAGGTGTGTACCAAATTTCAGATCAATCTGACAAAAGGAAGGTACTTAAATTTCAATTTCTAATTTTGACCCAAACAAATAAATAAACAAACAAATACCGTACGGGTCGAGCTAAATAAAACCGTTTAAAAAGCATCCATTGCTCACAAACAAGCGATAAAAACTATTGATACATAGTTATTTTCTATATTGATTTTAAAAACACAATCGCTGCTCGTAAATTACTACGTCCGCGTAAATTTTAATAAAAATTTACTCACTGTTAGAAAACAACTTATTTTTTTGTAAACAATAATAGGTAATGATAATAATTTATAAATTTCTGATAGTACTACTGATAGCGACAATTTATCATTAGATACTAGTTTAAGCTATTGATACTAGTAAACAACAGTAAAATAGCTATAATAGGGTTACAACATCTCCGACAGACTTTGGCCTTATACAAAAAATCTTAACAGAAAAACACAGGTCCAAATTATTACGCGACCTTAAGGAACATACTTGAGGCCACAAGTGCAGCCCACAACTCACGTTACTAAAGCGGACACTATCGATATTGTACGGTCGTCAACATATCGATAGTAAACTATCGTTGGACAACACTACCGTGAGCCATTGTAAGCGAACACCCAACGTATTAATTTGCCAACTCGCCGTAGCTTTTGATAATCTATGATTAGCTTTCGTAAAGCGGAGATTAAATATGTGTTACATAATTGAGTTAATTTATCATTTGATTGATAATTAAGACGTGAACACTCAACTCAACCAAAAGTTTAAACAGAAATATCTAATGTAATTAGTGTTCCTATTGATTGTATTGATATTTATTTACGATCAACAATGTTATTCTGAATTATAGTTACCATCATGGGATTAGGCTTTTAATCATCACGCTAGGCTAATGCGAATTAGTGCTCACAAACCCGAGCTATGTTCGAAAAATCCGAAACATACCAACTTTTGCTCGACCCGCGAATCGAACCCGGGACCTCATAATCATGGCCCGGTACTCAAACCAACCGGGCGTTTGCTTTGTTTCGTTAACCCGTCGAGCGATCTGCTAATAATCGGCACTGATCCCGATAGTGTCGAGGTAATTTACAAAACCTAGCTTTTTTACGACTACTAAGTTTAAAAATGGTATTTACCGTATTGTTCTATAATTATATGCCATGTATGATATATTTTTGGAAAGAAGAAGAATCTGGCTATACGATAAAAATATAATCATGACATGTATTTTTTTATAAAATTATCAAAAAAATATTTTCTATTGTTTTAATTGTAATTGCTTACATACTAACACTTACATGATAATGCTGAGCTATCAAATGATCATATTCACGTTTTTATATCACTATACGATTCTCAAATACATTCACTTATATTTGCACACATTAACACGACATATTTCACTATGAATAATAACAAATTTCCATTATTTACAAACAAAACAAATAACGCCATTTGCATTGCAAACAATATTTCGTACTGACAGCCGACGTCAACGGACACCGTCACGTGACCTATGTGGGTGGCGTTGTACAGTCGGGTATAAAAATATCGCTGCGTGGCATTTTAGACTAGCATAATAAAATGTATATTGTGACCAGATAGTTAGTATGACGTTATTATTATAAAAAGTTATTGTTATAAAGATATTATAGTTTGTTTCACTCTATTCATTCGACAAAAGACATTATTCTAAAAGTAATTTATAACTGGATGTAATTTTTAGCAGCAATATTTGTTGCGAGGGAATGAATCAAATATATTTAGTCCATCTTGGAAATATATCTCTAGGTAGTTATGTTATAATTTAAAGAAATCGCTATTTGGTAACTACCGCGTACTTTTATGACCTACTAATTCTCACTAAAACCAATACTGGGAGTTGAAATAAAATTCCATACATATACGACATACAAGTTCCGCCTTTTCCCAGTGAGGGTTAGGCGAAGATAGAAAATTTTAATTCTTCCATCCACATTTTTCCTACTATAAAGAAATCGCACGTGACAGGGGTCACCCCCTGTAAACTAAGTAAGTTGTTAAAATTGGGTTCAAATTTGCAGGTCCACTTGTATGCGGGCACAAGTCTCGCACTACGTTTTAAAAATTAGCGTGACCAGGAATCAAACCCAGTCCTTTGTGTACTCTGCCAGGGTTTAATTAAAATAGGATTAGGAAGATGTTATGCAAATACAAAAACAGTTATGGAACAAGTAATTATTTATTTTTTGTCAATATAATTGCACTTCAAAATTAAATAAAACGGTACTCAATATATGAAAATGGTATTTATTAACAGTAGATAGGTAGTTCATACAAAGGACAGGATCTCGCCCACTACACGACGGTGGTATATACTCGGAAGTACCTGGCAACGGCAACTCACACACCCATTTTCTGACATGCTCCAGATGCTCTGGATCTTCCAGAGCCGCCTCCCCCTCTTCCTCGTCCATTCCACAGGCGGCTGTCCTCTCAACTGCAGTAAAGCTAAAAAAAAGCGTAATTCAGACATCAATAGATATTTTAACTTTAATCCTCAAATCTAAAAATTTGTACTTACTGAATGGACTCCTCGACCACACGTTTTCTTTTGACAGAACCCCTGGGAGTGCACTCTATAGATACAGGTTCTGTAATCCGAATGGAGCCCCCAGGGGTACTAAAAGTCTTGAAAGCCTGAGTAGACGGCTGTGGCGGTGGTAGGAGGGAGCTAAAACAAAATTCATAGAGATTTAATAAAACAAATCAGTATAGCCATTATTAGTATAATTATATACCTGGAACTATTTGAATAGTTAATATTCAGTATTATGTACTCACATAACAGGAGGTTGCCATAGCACCGGCTCGGGCTCGTTCAAGAGTTCACGCTCTGACTGGGCAGCCGCACTCATGATGAGCATCCGCCGGGAATGCCGGGCACCCTCATCAGAACGCCGTGCCTCCTCAGGCACCGGTGTCACCGATCGTGACCTCGATAACATTTTCCTAAAATAAATATGCATAATTAGGATTCTACCAAAAATAATTATAACAAATACACACAAAAACCTTAGAACACATCAAGTAAGATAAAGTAGAAACCGATAAAGTAAGCCAATACAATGAAAACTTAAAACGCAAAAATCACTAAATGTATTTTGTTTCCTACTGTACTTTCAAATTATGTTCACTATTATAGGTATGTTTATGTATATCGCGCCATCTTTGCATTTTCGGCTAACATCAGATTTGATACTAAAATCCATCAAACATACACAAAAATACACAAAACTGATAATAAAATCGAATTCCTAGATAAATTTCCCCTAATGTTATCTAAGTTAGACCACAAATAAACTAAACGTTGTCATAATTTAACACCATGTAAAAGGACACGTGCACATTTTTTTTACGCCATTGAAAAGTTGAGACACTTTTTCACAGAGTGTTTTTCAAAAATCCCTAAAAATAATATCAAAAACGTATTCTACGTAAAATTTCCAATAATATACGTTTCAATTATCACTCACCTTTTTATTCCTCTCGGCATAATTCACAATTCAATTATAGGTTTCACCAAGACAATTGTCACACACAACGCCCGATGACGCAATTCGAGTAACATTGACTTTTTTTTTTAATTTTAAGGTTGGAGCCTGTATTTTTAACGTCGGGATTGTGTCCATGGCATTATAAATGAATAAGGCATAGACCAATATTTTTTTCACTGGCAATTTTTACTTAGAAGTCACTACACATGACCTTCAATGTCACGAACCGCGTTACGCACACCGCTTGTGCGCAGGACGCTACAGTACTATTTGCGTTAGGCACAAAGGTATGTGCGCAGGACGCTTGACGGGTTAAGTAAGTAAGTAAGCATTTAATGGCCACAACAAACAAAAAAATAACTAATGATAAAGTATTATACTCGTAATACTTATAGATATAAATATCACATCGTAATGATGACGTACAATATATTATTTATCTAAAGTCTGTCGATACCTACTGATAGTTGAGTATTGACTGACAGCACTAGTGAGCTATAGGCTTATAGTATCCAAACACCCGACGTATTCATTTGCCATCTCGACGTAGCATTTGATAATCTATGTCTAGCTTTCGTAAAACGGAGATTAGGTGTGTATACGTGTTTGAGTTAATCTACAATTTGATCGTTGATAAAGACTAGATTAACAGGTAGAATGGTGTCATGTGTTATGTCTTGGCTTTGTTATTTGACAAATCAAGCAGAACATAGTAGACTCGCCTTTATGGGTCGGGCACCAATCTCCGGACACACTATTATTAAAACTTTAAGGCGTAAGACCTTGATTATGTACCATTTGTAAAAATATTGTATTATATGCCACTACCACAACACTAATATATAAACAAAATGCTTGCGCGATGTAATCGACTCCCAACGCAATCTATTGGTGTTTGTGGAAACTAATATTGTATATCTATGTGCTTTTTATGATAAGAGATACCTTATTATTAAGAAAAACACAACAAAACTACAATGAATTATAAATGCGACGGGTCTTCTAAAACCATTCATATAATATGTTCAGAATGAGGCGGATTATCCAAAATATAACAATAATAATTATATCAGCACAGCAGGTGAAACCGCGGGGCGGAGCTTACAATAGATCTAATTAAAATGCTAATTATATAACTAACTACCTACTAACTAGGATGGAGTGACCCAAAGTGAGTGAGGATCAGCTGTATAAAATTTCACAAAGAGGATTATGATATTAATCAACTTTACGGTTTAACAGAACTCATTCTTGGCGTAATGAACTCGGTTGGAAACAATCATATTGTTCTTATATCTCCCCCAAACTCATTAACAATTACAAAAACATTAAGAAGCCTCATTGGTAGCTTCACAGCTTCATGGGCTAGTGATTTAAGTGAAGTCACGTGTTTTTTGTATTAGAATAGCCTTTTTTATGTGGTAGGTAGCAGACGATTTGGGCAATCGCTTAGCATCAGGCGGTTCGCCTGATGCTAAGCGATTGCCGCCGCCCATGGACATCTGCAACACCAGTGGAGTCATAAGTGCGCTGCAAACCTTCTATCCCCGGGTGGGCCTTCGGTACCCTCACTCACTCGGCGGATCACAGCAAATGGGTACTGCTTCACGCCGATTTTCTGTGAGACAGTGGTATCACTCCGCTCGAGCCAGCCCATTCATGCCGAAGCGTGGCACTCACACAGTTAAAGGTAGCAGAGGCCCACGATAACGCCCCGATGGTATTTTGTTTTAGTAACCGTTCCGCTGCAGCAGTTTGGTGGCACCGGTCAAGCATCTTCGTGGTGAGGCGAGCTTTGCTGCGCACCCAACGGCCTTTTATAGGACCCGATGGCACGCCATTGCCGACGCCCGTGGATACCGCAACACCAGTAGAGAGGCACAAGTGTGCTGAAAACCCTTTTCCTTTTTAATGTTTTTAGCACAATACTTATTCGGTTTAAAACAGCGCAGGTGCGTTTACGAGCTGTTACTTCTTTCAGACGAGCAATAGCAATAAAAATCTTATAACATATACTTATAATAAAAATGTAAAAAAGCTGTGTTGTACATGAAGATATTATCTCAAAATAAATTAGGACGACTAAAAAACAGTAACAGAACATGAATCAATGATTTTTAAAATTGTGTTCTGTGTTTGTCTGTTTATCTGTTTGTCTGTTTGTTCGCGCTAATCTCGGAAACTACTGAACCAATTCGAATGAAACTTTTTTTATTGTATAGCTGTAATTCAGCGCAACTTATAGGATATATTATATTTGAAGAACAGGCTCCTTGATGTAGAACCACAACAGCCCAGCTAAACTATAAGAGGTAGGTCAATGGCACCTTAACAAAAGTGTTCAAATTGATGAGCATTTTATGATGGCATGAAAAAATCCAAGATCATGGAACAGCTGGTGTGGAACTCCAAGAGCCCAGCTGCACTATAA
>JABMDO010002109.1:0-10060 GCA_014851415.1 Cnaphalocrocis medinalis
GAGTTTAACTGCTTGCGAATAAAGATGTCCTTCCAAGATAAAATATCGGACGGGGTAGAAAGAATTTCCTAGTTTTCTTCGCGACGGTCTCAACGGCAGAGGGTTCAGAGTGACAATAAATTAGATAAGTAGAGGATAGTCCCCGCTTCGGTCCGGCGTCCGTCTTGTGGCTTGAATCAATCGCAGTAAAACATGGTGAGGAGCGGGCCATCGCATTTGCCGATACTGAACCCAACAGCACCGGAAAAAGGACCTTAACGCCACGCATGAAGGGTTTTCAGCTGACAATGTCAATGGAAGAAGATAAGTATGTCGACGTGTATATCTGTTCGCTTTGCCGTAATGACACGAAACGAGTGGACTTTGAACGAAAACGAGGATATCAGAATGGATTACAGACATCCCCCGCGAGTCGACGAGACGAAAAATGCACTAGAACCAACCTTTCTCGTAAGTAGATGCATTTATCACATTCTGTTTTTCTCACTTTCGTAAATGCTACAGACTTAGATGAATGCGGGTAATGTAAGTGATGTATCAGCCAATTTGCTTAGAAGTAAATTTAATATTTACAATTAATACGGCTCTATTCATTTAAGCTGTGTAAAGATACCTTTTAAAGCAGTTTAAAGAAAATAAATGATGGGTATAATAAAAGACAGAAAATGGGTTTCTTTTGAATCGAAGTCGTTTTTATCAACCATGCCTAATCTTGTAAAATAGCATGTATTATATTGGCAATTTACTGAAATGCCTTTATTGTTGACTTGATTGGCTCTACAACTTGAAGATACAATGAATATGGCAATAAAATGGAGACAAAAAGGATTCATAGGATCAACTGGCCTGGCATTTTCATGCTACAAGGATCGTGGGTTCAATTCGCATTCAAGAACATCTGTGTGATAAAATCGGGTATTAAGATTTGGTCAGTGTCTGAGTGATACTTATATAATTTACTACTAACGATTTTATGCATTACAAATAAGAAATATTCGGTTGTCTTATAAAAGGATACTTACTTATCATTTCATAAAAATATTCGGTTTGTATTTATATAATAGAAATAAATAACGTTTGTTGACTATGCCACACAACGCATGAAAATCACACACAATACTTTGAACAATTTGGCACTTTATTAACATAAAAAACAAGCATATAAATTAATTTATCAAATAAACAGGTATTACAAACATAAATTGAGTCCGAAGACTGTCAACAGAACAAAACTGTACAGCTGCTATTTGTAGGTGTAATAGTACTAAAGTTTCAGCCAATATACTGTCTCACTGCAAGGCAAAGACCTCCTCACAGTAATCAAGTAGTCTAAGATCCCGCTATACAACGACCTTCACCGAGATGCTTATTTGATGAGACGTATTTATTATGTTATTAAATATGCCAATAAATATATCCTATATGGTTGCCTAACAAATTTCAGGTCCAGAGTATTTTTAATTAATAATTAAAAAATTTTTTTTTTAAACATTGCAACCGGTGTGATTATTTAATAAATTTGATACCAATCGAAAGTTTGAAGCCCATAGAATATGCAAACGTTAGGTTGCCTATTTTTATCCGGTCACAACCACGGGTTGCCAGGTGTAAACAGGTAAATACATACTAGCATTTTGGCAACGTTCTGATTATTGAATCAATTTTAGATAAAATGAAAGATTATTTCATAAGGAACACGGTGGTATAGGGTTGCCTGCGAAAAATCAGTCCCGAATTACGGTTGTCGAATTTTAAATAATAAAATATCGCTGCGAGTGAATGTGTGTGAGAGAGAGGTCCCAGACCAACCATCCCATGCGGTAGAAAAGGACGCAGCGTAGCAGCTGTTTAAAGTCCGCCCATTTAAAGAAGGAGAGTGCGCATGCTATTTGTGCTTGGAAATGAAAAGGATAGCGATAGACTCGTATATGCTATACATTATTTTGTCCGCTAGAGGGCGCCACATTAGATTTTGTGAAACTTCATATAGCCTATAACCAGCGGACGATCAAGACGCTTATAATGATATGTCATTTGTCGAATTCTGATAAGTAGTTAAGAAGTTACGTGGAAACAGATGAACATACATACATACATACATAGCCTGTCAAAATCATAACCCTCCTTTTGCTTTGCCGTAGTCGGGTAAAAACCATAAGTGAGTTTTACTACCAATTACTTCAACATGACAAAAATATAGAAAATGTATTAGCTTAGATAATTTTTAAGATTCAATTATTATGTACTTACTGTATATTCAGCGATAAATTTAAGAAATTCTTCGTTATATTTTTTATTCAAAACAGTCACTTTTTTGTAGCACGTGGTATGATAACCTACAAATTGGAGTGACGCACTGGGTAGCTCAATAAAATTGTATTTAACATTTTTTTTCTTACGAAAAGCTAACTTTAATGCACAGTTTTCAAAAGATTCATCATCAAAATCAATTATTCCGTCATCCGAATCACATAAAAAACACTTTTTGGCCATTTTTTCCAACAATAAATAGCAGCACGTTTTTTCACTTGTATCTATAGCGACAAACTACTCCAAAATAATGTATAGCATATACGAGTCTATCGCTATCCTTTTCATTTCCAAGCACAAATAGCATGCGCACTCTCCTTCTTTAAATGGGCGGCTTTAAACAGCTGCTACGCTGCGTCCTTTTCTACCGCATGGGATGGTTGGTCTGGGACCTCTCTCTCACACACATTCACTTGCAGCGATATTTTATTATTTAAAATTCGACAACCGTAATTCGGGACTGATTTTTCGCAGGCAACCCTATACCACCGTGTTCCTTATGAAATAATCTTTCATTTTATCTAAAAATTGGATTCAATAATCAGAACGTTGCAAAATGCTTGTATGGATTTACCTGTTTACACCTGGCAACCCGTGGTTGTGACCGGATAAAAATAGGCAACCTAACGTTTGCATATTCTATGGGCTTCAAACTTTCGATTGGTATCAAATTTATTAAATAATCACACCGGTGCAATGTTTAAAAAAAAATTTTTTTAATTATTAATTAAAAATACTCTGGACTGAAATTTGTTAGGCAACCCATATAGGATATCGCACACCCAAAACAACACTGTATTATCTCGAAAAATCTCAAAATGCACTTTTTTATATATTTGAATACCCGAAAATTTCCCGCACATACCACAAAGACACGCTTATTTATATCTCCAAAAATGATCGATAGATGGAGTGCTAACTCTCTATTGGTGAGCACGCGCTGTCAAAGTCACGCCGTGAACACGGAAACATTTCCAGTTGTGACTTGTTCGCCTTAGTGATTCTTTGTGAAATAATGAATTATTTCGTGATAATGCGGTATTGTTGAATAATGTTATAAAATTAAAGTGTAATATTAGTTTTAATTCAGTATTTGTGACGACGCTTGTACTGCTTATTTGATACTATTTCAAAATAATATTCTGTTTGTGACGAAAGTAAGCCAGATTTTTGTATTATTCCAAAATGCTTTACTGTTGTCCGCAAAAGGTGAAAATCTGTGAAATGATGCACTATTGATGGTAATGTAAATTATGTCCTAGTCCTTTTAAATAATCATATTAAATACTTCTTTATACTACGAATTGTTACATATTCAATAAATTAATAGAAAATTATTCACATTTTAAATTATTATTAATACACAATGAGATAGAATTTTTTTTTAAGATAATACTCTGTTGTTGAATAATTAAATTTGAATCTTTTATTTGTCAGATGATGAAGGGTCGTGGTCTCCAGTTACTTCAAAAGGTAATGGAAGCAGCACAATAAAAATAAATGTATTGCTCAACAAAATAGCGCAGAGAAAGGCGCCGAAAACACATCCTTAACAGCATCAAGCGATGAGAACTCAGCTGTTGCAGAATTGAGCCATGAGACTTTAGCGGTTGCAGGATCAAGCGACGAGAACTTAGGGTTGCAGCATCGAAACGATAAGATCTCAGCATTCGCCGATCAAAACATCAGATCATCATCATCATAATTTCCGACAATAGACTTCCACTGCTGGACATAGGCCTCCCCCAAAGTTCTCTATACAGATCGGTCCTCTGCCACCCGCATGCAAGGGACTCCCGCAACCTTCACTAGATCGTCGGTCCACATAATGGGAGGCCTGCCCCAGCTTCGGCCTCCTGCACGCGGCCTCCACCCAAGGATCATTCCACCCCACCGGCCGTCTGTTCTCCTCGCAATGTGCCCTGCGCATTGCCACTTGAGCCTCGCAATTCTTTAAGCTAAGTCTGAGACCTTAGATCTCCTGCGGATCTCATCATTTTTGACAATCGCGCAAGGAGATTCCGGCCATAGCCTCCCTCCATTGCCTCCATTGGCCTCTGAGTGACTTTGAGTCTTCTTCAGCGGCCCATTGTAAGCGGCCACGTTTCAGTTCCGTATGTCATCACTGGCAACACACGCATTAAAAACTTTCGTCTTCAGTCACTGGTAAATGATCAGAAAATATGCTGCGTAGCTTCCCGAAAGCTGCCCCAGCCGAGTTGGATTCGCCGATCGACCTTTTTCTGGAAGTCCGACTTACCAAGTTGCACTTTTTGTCCGAGGTCAATATAATTCGTCTGCAACTTCCAGTGTAGAGCTTCCAACTTTTTCAGGAGTGGGTACGACATGAGAGTTCAACATAAATGTTGTCTTGTCCATGTTCATTTCGAGACACACTTGTTGAGAGACTCTACTGAGGTCGTCCAGCATTATGCTCTGGTCTTCGAAGGTCTCAGCCATGACTACGATATCATTGGCAAATCGAAGGTCGTCATGTACTCGCCAGATACATGGTGATTTTAGAGCGCCAGACACATCAGATACATGGTGATTATTAGGACGTTTCTCTTAAAAACTGATTATATAAACCAACCAACCAACCAACTTTTATAATAAAATGTTTTGTTTTTATAGTTTTTAGTAAGAATTGGACGTAGATTAGTAAAAACGTTCCAACCCACAACATGTCCAAAATTGAGTTAAGTACACCATTATGATCAGCTAACATAGTACTACCATCTAGCGAAATGACTGTGTTCTAGCTTGTTTGTGTACACAGATACAGCTATGGTGGTCCAACCCACACATATGACAGGTGTCATTTTGAAAAACTCAGTAATGTTCCAACCAGTTTGAAACATTTTTGTCCTTTAGTTTTTATAAGACATGCGTTTATTTCAATTTTAGCTAAAATGAACTAAGCCATTTGAAAACGTTTTTGATAATAATAAAATGTTGATATCTTTTAGTTTACCTTACCACGAAAATGATTTAAGCGGCCTGGAACGTTTTTTGAAAAATTCAAAGGGGAATATTTATTGTTTAAATCTAAATCATAAAAACGATCTAAACATCCTGGAGCGTTTTAAAAGAAATTAATAAGAATGTTTAAAGCTATTTTATAAGAATGATCTAAGAAAGCAGCCGTTATTTTTTAAATAATATTCCTTTCCGTCACCCTGCTCTGTACCCTCATGGGGACAAAACGGAATAAAAAGTTTCATCTGTCCCACCTTTAGCGACAAGGGGACGGTTGAAATTTATTTGATTGCTTGACAGTATCCGTATTTCTAATAAGGGGACAGATGGAACTTTTTATTTCTTGTTTGTCCCCCATAAAATTTAAATGTATAGATATAATACTATATTATTTATATTTATGTAGCATACACAACATAACATTAAATAAAAGGACAATGGTTTGGTATCAAGTGTATGTATTTGAGCAAATAAATAAAAAATCTTAATTCACTAATAATATAATATAATGAATGTTTCTTTGACTTTCTCACCTTTCATACACATTAAATGAATAGTAGATATTGTACATACAATCAGTTTTCTAATATTGATCAGTCTTAAAACAACATAATTACATTATAACGATTACTTACTTTACTAATTATGATAATCATCATTTAAGCAAATAGACGTCCACTACTAGACATAGTTCACACAGACCGGTTCTGTGCCACTCGCAACCAAGGGACTCCCGCGACCTTCACTAGATCGTTGGTCCACCTGGAGGGAGGCCTGCCACGGCTGCGGCCTCCAATCAAAGATCTTTCCACCCCAACGGCCGTCTTTTCTCCTCGCAATGTACCCTGCCCATTGCCACTTGAACCACGCAATTTTTTGGACTATGTCTGCGATCTTAGATCTTCTGCGGATCTCACAAAGATTTGAATCTTTGGGATCCCATCATTTCTGACACGATCACGCAAGGAGATTCCGAGCATAGCCTTCTGAGTGACTTTGAGCCATCTGAAGCGGCTCATTGTAAGCGGCCACGTTTCGGTTCCGTATGTCATCACTGGCAATTTGATACACACGCATTAAAGACTTTCGACTTTCGACAGTGTCTGAAACACTGTGGTAAATGGCCGAAATATGCTGCGTAGCTTCCCAAACGCTGCCAACGCTCCCAGCCGAGCTGCATTCGCCGATCGATCTCTTTTTCGAAGTTTGACTTACCAAGTTGCATTTTTTGTCCGACTTAAATATATTCGTCTAAATTCCAGTGTAGAGCTAACATCTTTTACAGGAGTGGGTATGACATGAGAGTTCAAGATAACGTTCTTCTTGTCCATGTTCATTTTGAGACCCACTTGTTGAGAGATTCGACTGCGGTCGTCGAGCATTGTGCTTAGGTGTTCCAAGGTCTCAGCCATGACTACGATATCATCGACAAATCGAAGGTGCGTCATGTACTCGCCATTTATATTGATGCCAAGTCCATTCTATTCCAGAAGTTTAAAAAACGTCCTCCAACAAAGTTGTGAACAGTTTCGGGGATATAACGTCACTCTGTCTCACACCTCCCTGGAGTGGTATGGGCTTAGACTTCTGGTCCTGAAGACGAACTGACATGGAGGCATTTGCGTTTGCGGACTGCAACACTTGTATGTACCGGTAGTCTATTCGGCACCTTTGGAGAGCTAAGCATAATGGTAGATATACTCTTCGGTCTTCTGTACAAGTTGACTTGTGGTGTATGGCGCTAAAGCCTTTCCAGAATCCGGCTTGTTCCCGGAGGCTTGAAGTCATCAAACTTACGTGCGGGCTTCCGATCCCCAAGAATTGACGTGGCTTAAGTGGTAATGGGCAAGGTAAATTGCGAGGAGAATAGACGGCCGTTGGGGTGGAAAGGTCTTAGATTGGAGGCCGCGTGCAGGCGGTCCCAACCGTGGCAGGCCTCCCTCCAGGTGGACCGACGATCTAGGGAAGATCGCGGGAGTCCCTTGGATGTGGGTGACACCTGTGCCACCCACATCCAAGGGACTCCCGAAGGAACGATCTATGTGGAGAATGTTGGAGGAGGCCTGTGTCTAGCAGATTGGCTGAAATTATGATTATACCAATGGTAAAGTAGCTAATTGTTGTATGTAATTATGTTGTATTAAGACTGATTATCAATATTGGAAGACTGATTGCCATTATCTACCTACTGTGATTTATTTTACAAGTATGTGTGTGACTGATGATAAAAACAAAGAAGAGAATTAAAAAATTTTGATTTTTTGTTCAAATACACTTGGTTATATACCCAAAGCATTATCTTTTACTTAATTTTATGTTGTATAAACTACATAATACAAATAGTATTATTTGTATACATAAAGTGTTATGGGGGACACCAAGAAATAAAAAGTTCCATCTGTCCCTGTATCTCTAATAAGGGGACAAATTGAACTTTTTATTCCGTTCTGTCCCCATGAGGGGACAGTGGCAGGGGAGACGGAAAGGAATAATCCCGGCTCCTGACTTCGATATCGAAACTACAGAATAACTATACATTTTTAATATTAAAATTTGATTAAATACTGTCTGAATAAGATGTTTTTTTATTAAATCTCTTTATTTTCTTATTTTGAAACGTTTTTGCTAAATATGTAACGAAACGACTTCCAAGGAAATCACGATTAATTAAAAACGTTCCAAGTCTAAAATCACGTTTTTTTAATTAAAAAAATAAAAAGTGAAATGTTTTATTAATGTACAAAAAAAGGTATTAATATTATATTTTGGATCATCAATGACCCAACTTAAAATATTTCGCTACCACAGAAGACTACTCAATTTAACTTTAAAACGTTATTACTCAAAACAAGCATTTTGTGGGTTGGAACGTTTTATTAATCTACGTCCAATTAATAATGACAGCTAATGTAAGTTTTCTCCTAAATAAAATCATTGTAAACTGATATTACCAGTGTTTTTCTAACAAAATTTCATTAAAAATGTTTTGTTTTAGAGTTTGTACCAACTGATTTTATTAAAACTTATTTTATTTAATTCTTAATAGTTCTGTTCCTGGAATAAAACAAATGAGTCGCTATTATCCATTGAATGTCAATTAAAAAGCATAGAATAATAGTGCATTATTTCAGAATCGTTCAGTAAAAAGGTCATATTTCGAAATAATCCTTTTTTTCGTGATTCAATTTTGCCTTAACAGTGTATTAAGTCAAAAATAGGATATTATTTACTTTGATAAGGGATTTTGAATCAACTAAACTATAAAATGCTATTAGAGATTGTGTTTTACACATGTAATACCCGAAACATTGGCGATAACTATGACGTAGCATGAGATAATGGTTTTCCGTCAATTCTGTAAAATGATCTATTTTGACTTAGTGCAGTGTTGATATGGGTGTGCGATATATTTATTGGCATATTTAATAACATAAAAAATACGTCTCATCAAATAAGCATCTCGGTGAAGGTCGTTGTATAGCGGGATCCTATACTAAAGCCATCTTAACTATGATGAGATTAGGCTTAATCATAGACTTAATTAAACTGATTAAGGGTGTCAATAAACAAGTGTGATGTATAAAGGTAAATCATGTCTTTATCAGCGCTGGGTCTGGTTAGAACAACACCAACACTTTTTTTCACTAAAACCTAAATTTTTCTCCCGAAGCATAAATCAAAGCAGTCTTAATTCACGCCATCAAGTAAGAAAACACTCCGGAAAACTTGTTAAGTTTCCCCCGATCGTCAGAGTGATATAAAAACACGCAGCCTTGATTAATCTAGAGTGTTGTACATCGGATCTCAAAGGCATTGCGGCGGTTTCATCGGCATAACATTTAGTGCACGTGTCGAAAAATGAAATTGATTTCTCCCCCCCTACCCCCTCCGCTGCGTGCCGTATCAGCAAGCCTCAAGTGGTTAGGGAGAGCCAGCGCTAATAACTACCAGGGAAACGCTGCCAGAGATGTTTATTTAATGGCGTACCCATAGACAGTCTAATGGGATTCGCATACAACATCCAGCTCTTATCGAAAAGGAATAAGTTATAAATTGGAAGCGCTTCACAGCCGATGTTGGCGTAAATTTTTTGACGCGCTTCAAAAAGAGACAAGTGTGCCTATAGGATGCGACCTCAAAAGTTGCAATGGTTTGTTTACGGAAATAAGGGGGAAGGGCGGTAGGTTTTTCGTTATTGACATTGTGTCGTGTTGTGATTTTTTTTCTTTTTGTAATCTCCAAAAAGTACACTAATAAATCATTCTAAACCCTAGAGACAGTTTTGTAGATAAAAATAGTGATAGAAAAGAAACCTGAGCGCCTAATTAGAACCCTTGATAAATTGATATTAGCAGACTTGAATACTGTCTAATTAATTAATGAATTCATTAATATACTTTCATTGTACGCAACAGACAGAAGGTACCAACAAACTATGAACTTAAGCGTCATAACGCGAAATCTTTTTTTTTTTTTTTTTTATAGGTTAGGGGGCAGACGAGCATACGGATCACCTGATGTTAAGCGATTACCGTCGCCCATGAACACCTGCAACTCCAGGGGCTTCACAGGTGCGCTGCCGGCCTTTTAGAGCGAGATATGCCCTTTTCTTGAAGGTTTGTAGGTCGTAGTGGTCCGGAAATACCGCAGGTGGCAGTTCGTTCCATATTTTTGTCGTACGCGGCAGAAAGTTCCTGGCAAAGCGCACAGTAGTGGACTGCCAGCCATCCAGATGAAATGGATGGAACTGCTGCCGCGTGGAACGATGTCG
>JABMDO010002110.1:0-10084 GCA_014851415.1 Cnaphalocrocis medinalis
ACTGTACCCGTCGCAATAATAATTCGGCGTGCTGATAAGCGCGATAAACCTATACCGTTGTTACTGACTCGTTCACCATAATTCGGTATTTGACATGGTTAACAATTAAATAAGAAAATAATTGAATTATGTAGATTTTACGACGCTGATTCAGAATATCTATGTTAATTTACAAATTAAACATTAGAAATATTTTTATTTCTTAAAAATAAATAAGAAATTTTGCATCTGTGGATTATCAAAACTAAAACGGCTTGTAGCCAATCAGAACGCGTGACGTCACGATGAACTGTGTTACTGTTAGTTTGGGGTTAAACATTTGGACAAACAAAGGGAGAGTAAATGAAACAATATATTTTTAATTAGAATGATTTATTGAAATATTACAAAAAATCCTTATTACGCATTTATATTGATTTTCAAAATGAATAAGTTTATTGTACACGTGTCGAATATATTTCTGGGGGTCTAATTTTTTTGAAATATTGGATAAACGAACATTCGTATACTTTTCTATATTAAAATTAGCGAGCTCCAATTATGGTTTACTATCTACTCCGTTATCATGCATGATACTCCCGGACCACATATTTTATTCCTTTTACCTCGAAATATTTTATAGCCACCTTTTTATTTTTAGAATAAATTCCAACATCGTATGACCAGAAGAAAGGACAGTAATTTCTCTAATTCACTTTACAATGTTTTAATATTATAATATACGTCTATACTATTTTATTCAAACTATAATGAAAAGAACGGATTTTGAAACTAACTGCAGTGAGTGAATGATTCATTCAAAAGTCGAGTTGATTTTAATTGGTCCCATCACTAGGACCGATACCACGATATCATTATTAAATTTTTCTGTCGTTTACGTATCGTAACGATTTTTTATTAAAATAGATTTTCTAGTTTAATACACATTTGATAATTAATAAAAGTCATTACTTATGATAGGAAACGCGATCTTGTTGCGAATTTTAGCTGTCAGATCGCCTTTTACATGAAAATACTGCACAATTCACCATTTTTACAGAGAAACGTCACGCGACACGGAGCGATGCAAAATGGCGATGTAGCGACATCCAAGTAGTTTTGTATAACTTAGTTGACCAGTTCCGAATAGTTGACCAATGTACTTTGCCGGAGGGGAAACGCCCGGTATGGCATCTCCAGTGGCTATATACTCAAAGATTGAATCATGACGTCGAGGGCTAATTTGTCACGTGACTTGCTGTTTTGGCGGGAAATTTGAATCGTATTATTTAAAATGGCTGTTTTGTTATAAATTAACTTTAAAAATGAAAATAGACAATTATCAAAACGTATCTTTAGTGTCCTAAGAATACAATAAAATACTTTTTTAAAAATTGTCAAATACCCAATTATAGTCTGTTTCAATTATGATGTCCCTCTGGACATTTCGAAGAACGTAACTCTGCATGTTACGTGTACGTAACGCGCGAGATCTATAGATCAAATCAAATATTATATCTTTTTGTACTTGGTAGTAAATCGTCCATTAGGAAAATATACAATTATACAAAAATACCCTTACAATTATAGTCTGTTTCAATACATTCAATTATGAAGTCCCTTTTTGTATTTGGTTGTTAATCGTCATTTGAAAATTATACAATAATCCAAAAACATCCTACAATTGATTCACAAGCAAAATTAACATATTATTTTTGAATATAATGCTCAAAATAATGTAAACTTCAAAATAAAACAATAGTTATTTTTGCGCGATTGCGGTTACGTACTATGGTTTGTGATTGACTTTTGAACATAGTGACGCACCTCAAGTATTCGGCATGTTCCAGAGATACAAATTCTATATTTGCTGATTTAAAAAAATCGTGTTCATTAATCATCATCTGCCATTTTAAGTGTCACTTCAATCACTACAAGGAGAGTGCAGAAAAGCCTACGACTAAGTCTGCAGCATGAAACAATAGCGATGACCTTGAGTGCGCAGAAACCAATTTTAGTAGAAATTCATCTGTTCTACAAGTGCGCAAACTAACGGTCATCGCTATTGTTAGATGCCGCGGATTATACAATAAGACGTACGTGTTTTTCTTAGTTAGTTTGTTGTTTTGTTGTTGAGTGTCGTTTATTGTTTTGTTTGTAATGCCAAATAAAGTCTAAAAGTGTTCTTTCGACAATCTCTAAAAAACCTTAGTTGTTGAATGTTACTTTGATTAAAATTGGTTACAAATCGATAATCGATGCCGCTGAATATCGATTTCTAAGAGTACTTCCTTAGTACTGAACTTTTGACATCTTTCCAAAGGGACATCATAATTGAAATAGACTATAAGGGAGGCGGATATGGTGTAATTGCACTTAGTAACAAAGGATTTTATGCCTTCGAAACGGCAAGGGTTCGAGATGTTTATATCTCATTAATGCCTATGAGAATTCTGACTATTTTAACATTTTGTCCTATTTAAAAAAATGAGTTAGTGACTTTTTAATGGCCTCTATCTCATCTTTGAGTGCTCCCGGTTGCGTCGAAAGCGGTCACTTTGGAGCGCGGAGCACGCTTAGGCCCTCCGCACATGGAGCTACTCAAATATGACGGAATTAATCAGTAATTAGAATTACAAACTAGTTATAAACTGTATTTCGCACACGACGCTACTCAAATTGCAAGGTTTCAGTCACTCCTGTTATTTCTACTACCAAATAAACACGTGCGAAAAACCTAGCAAGGGGAAATATTCGCGCGAAGATGACGATGTCATTATACTATATTATCATCATAACAGACGCCGAAGGAATCGACGCAGATTTTTGATCCACCCATATATCCAAAATAAACATGGATACTCTTCCACTTTCTGCACGAATTTAATATTGAAGGCTTGATCATTCATCTTTCACATCAAAACACAGTAAACTCGGGTAACCTAGTAGCTCGGCGACCGGCACGACGCGTCGCGCGCGATCAGTTGCCTACGCGTTACTAACTGGTTAGTGACTAGTCGCGTCGTGTGCGAACCTGTATGGCAATGTATGGGCGGTGACGCTCAAAAAACTTGTTAGTAATTTGAGTTTGTGATTAGTTCCTTTTGAGTAGCTCCATGTGCGGAGGGCCTTAGACTCATGATACAGGATTTAGAGAATCTGTTATACGATAAAGCGCCTGTATTCAAATCTGAATACTGCATTCCTTTCAATAAAATCTTTTACACCACGGCCATGGCGCTTGCAACAGCTCCAAAATTTCGAAAACTCAATATTAAGGCATGTACAGCCACATCAAAGTTTACAAAACTGTCTATTTTCTTTAATGGACTCCTATCTTACTGTCATACAAATTAGGTTGAATACAAATTAAGGAAATTTGATAGGTTGTGATAACCTGATGTTTGTACATGGCAGCGATTCCGTTGCAAGCTATTCTAGCTATCCATACTAATATTATAAATGCGAAAGTAACTCTGTCTGTCTGTCTGTTACTCTTTCACGCCAAAACTACTCAACGGATTTAAATGAAATTTGGTATACAGATAATCTAGACCCTGAGAAAGAACATAGACTACTTTTTATTGCGAAAAGGGGGTTGTAAGGAGTTGAAAGGGGGGTATAAAATTACTTTTCCACGCGGACGAAGTCGCGGGCGGCCGCTAGTAAATTATATAGAATTGCGCATTGACAGCTGTGATTACCGACTGATGCTTTGTCCGCAGGTGGTCGGCGAAGTGAAGGAGACAGTCAAGACCGGACTATGGGTGGGCGACTGCTTCATCTACACGAACTCCCTGAACAGGATAAACTACTACGTGGGCGGAGAAATCGTCACCATATCACATCTGGATCACACAATGTATATCCTCGGATATGTCGCAAAGGAGAACAGGTAAGTTTCAGGGTTAAAAAATAATTTAGTTCATACTTTTTACTTGAGCACAAACCAGATGGCGCCTGGAGGAGGTGATAGTGTGGTGAGGAGAGGGCCGTGCGGTGAGAAGAGGATAGTGCGGTAAGGAGAGGGCCATGTGGGGAGGAGAGGATCGTGCGATGAGGAGAGGATAGTGCGGTAAGGAGAGGACCGTGCGGTAAAGAGAGCACATCGGTGATGTGGAATGACCGAAATGAAGTAGGTCATAGGCGACCGACATGAAGTCTCTTATTTATCGGATGCCTAAAGTCACTATTGGGCACTCCTTGCGTTTTCGATTCTAGTGAAAATAACCTTTGATTTCTGTTTCTCCAGACTGTACCTGAACGACAAAGAGCTGAATATAATGTCATACTCCGTACTGTTGTCGGTACTGGAGTACCAGACGGCGGTGATGCGCGGCGACTTCGAGACGGCCGACCGCGTGCTGCCGACTGTACCTCACGACCACCGTACGAGGGTCGCGCACTTCCTGGAGAAACAAGTGAGTACACCGCTTCGGCATAAATGGGCCGACTCGAATGGAAAGATGCCACAGTCTCAGAATACTGGCGTGAAGCAACGCCTGCACTGTATTTTTGCTGCTGCTGTTTTTGTGCTTGTTTTGATGACAATGACACCAAAATATTGCTATAAAGTTGCTAAGTGTGTACTTCCTGAAAATAGTGTTTATAGTCTATGCCAATTAAACTTTCATAAATGGTCATTCACCTCTATTTTCGACTTTGTGATATAGATAACTTTAAAATTAAAATAACGTAAAGCTCTAGAAGAGATAAGACTTTTCTTTAGATGTCCATTTAGTGTAATTTAGCGATACAATGCTGTTCGAGTTTCTTCAAACGGAACGGAAGTGACAGGAGATGTCATTGACGGAAATATCTTCTTTTTTTTTTGCAAATATGGCGTCAGTCATCGGCGGAGGTCCGAACAAATGCGTACTTATTATGCGTATGCGTATTCGTATTGTTATGAGTGTTTGGAGTGCATTGGTGTATGTAGGTGAAGAGAAGAAAGGAGAGAAAGGGCCATTAACATTTCGTGAATGTTTATTTGGCACGGACCTTAGATCTAGCAAAGAAAGTGTTATTCTCAAATTATTTAAGTAATAAAAGACAAATAATTAGATAATTAGGTGCCTTTGACATTATGTAATGAAGTTTTATTTTTAAAAGTGGTTCTTTATGATTCGCTAAATGTGTTCCTCATAACAAGGATAAATGCAAAATTAAAAAAAAAGTCAAATCGGGCATGTTACAACGGCCCGACTATAGTACTTTAGGCTAGCCACTGTTGGCTAATTGGTGGTCGGTTTGTCCAAAACCTGATTGGTATTTGTTTGCTGCAGGGCTTCAAGCAGCAGGCCCTGGCGGTGTCCACGGAGCCAGAGCACCAGTTCGAGCTGGCGTTGTCGCTGGGCGAGCTGCACAGGGCGCGCCAGTTGGCCGAGGATGCTGCGCAGGCCGAAGGTGGTGTCGTCTCCAGGTCTGTGCCTTTTACTAAACCACCAATAGATCAGCGATCTCAAATATGTCATATAGTCCGAGGCAAGAAAGTGTAGTTATGACCTTGAGTGCGCAGAAACCAATTTTGATGGAAAGTCTTCTTTTTTACAAGTGTGCAAAAAAAACGGTCATCGCTATACTTTCGTGCCTCCAGCTTTACCAATATAATATTTGCATCTGAATTTGAAAGAAGAAAGAAAGAAAATACTACTTTGAGACACATTCAATGTTTGTTTACTAATTTATGGGTTTTTATACTCTCACAAGAAATTGCAATCTGTGGACACTTCCACCTTTGATATTATGTAATTCGTTTATTACAAATCACATGCTAAGATGATGATGACGATGATAGTAAGGATAATGTTTACGATGATGCCGAGGATAATGTTGTCGATGATGCTGAGGATAATGTTGACGATGATAGTGAGGATAATGTTTGGTTATGATAATTTTGGCGATGATGGTGATGATAATGTTGACGATGATGGTGAGGATAATGTTGACGATGATAGTGAGGATAATGTTTGGTGATGATAATGTTGGCAATGATGGTGATGATAATGTTGACGATGATGCCGAGGATAATGTTGTCGATGATGCTGAGGATAATGTTGTCGATGATAGTGTAGATAATGTTTGGTGATGATAATGTTGGTGATGATGGTGATGATAATGTTGACGATGATGGTGAGGATAATGTTTACGATGATGATGAGGATAATGTTGTCGATGATAGTGAGGATAATGTTTGGTGATGATAATGTTGGCGAAGATGGTGATGATAATGTTGGCGATGATGGTGAGGATAATGTTGAGGATGACGTTTGGTTCTGTAGATCGTCGGCGGCGCGGTGGTCGAGGCTGGGCGCGGCGGCGGCGGCGGCGGCCGACACAGAACTCACTAAAATCTGCTATCAGAGCGCGAAAGACTTCAGTGCGCTACTCCTCTTCGCTGTCAGCACAGGTACGGGACTGCATCACTTTGATATAAGCCTGATTCGACCTTTCTTCAATCCGTATAAACAACAAAATCTTAATTTTTTTCGATTATTCGTATACAGTAGCTTTATCTCTCGTCTATTTAAAATGTTATATCATAGATTCTGACGTAAAATTCAGAGAAATATAGTGATTCAAGATTGCCACGGAAATAACACACGAATTAATAAATATTCAAAGTGAGATCCAAATATGAGGTTGACAGGCACAAAAGAACAAACTAATTACCTATTGAGTCTCTCATTCTCACCCTGAAATTCTCAATGCCGTCTCACGCCCCGCCTAAAAACCCAGGATTGTAAGAAGGAAGGAAACACATGAACTGGAAGAGCATGTTTTTAAACTTTCGCGTTGCATTATACAAATACACATAAATTAAATAAGTACATTTTAGCAGTTCGCTTGTGACCACGGCTGTTGCAACGCAGCCGAAACGTCAAGCAGTAAGTGCTAAAATGTACTTATTTAATTTCGTCGCGTTTAGTCCCGTTTATGTAAAGTAACTGGGAGGGCATTCCATGATTTTCATCCATGATTCACCATTAATGATTTCCTATTGTTTGCTGTCAGGTGACAAAGAGCTGATGGAGGAGGTGTCCCGCACGGCGGCGGAGGAGGGCGACGACAACGTGGCCTTCCTGGCGCTGTTCACGCTCAACAACCTGCCCGCCTGCCTTGATCTCCTCATCTCCAGGAACAAACTGCCAGAAGCCGCCTTCTTTGCCAGGTAACACTTCATTATGCATCTTCTTTGCCAGGTGACAATTTTTACCGTGGGAGAGCCACGCTTGGTCGGCTCGACCGGGGTGATACTACGGTCTCACCGTGAAGCAGCGCTTGCGCTGTTTCGCTGCGCGAGTAAGGGTAGCGGAGGCCCAATCCGGAGGAAGGGGGGTTAATAGGTAAGCTGTACACTTGTTGAAACCACTGGTGTTGCAGGTGTCCATGGGCGGCGGTAATTGCTTACCATCAAGTGATCCGTCGGTTCGTCTGCCACCTATATAATGAAAAAAGTAACTATTGCGAATGAAACTGTGTATTACAACATCAAAATGCGTTTCATTAGTGGATTAACTGTCACCGTTTCGAGACCCCTGCACTTGTGTTATATCATGTTCAAGCAAATAAAGTATCTTTATCTTTATCACCCCGTTTGCTTGCAGATCATACATTCCTTCAAAGACCTGCGACGTGGTGAAGTTGTGGCGTGAATCCGTGGGAGCCACCAACAAGAAGTCGGGGCAGTCGCTCGCCGACCCTGTGCAGTATGAAAACCTGTTCCCAGACTTTACGGTATGTCTTAGATAACGAAACAGATAAGTTTGTAACGCTGCGCGAGCGCCGATTGCGATTTGTACGGGAATGAGCTGCTAACAAATTTTAAGGAAATGCCCGATACGGTGATCGGCTGCGACATAATATACAAGGTATTTCTGTAAACATTTACTACTGTTTAATCAAGTCTTCTTCTAATAATAATTCTGGATAACATTAGTTCTACGACTTTTGAAAATACGCATAAGAATATTAGACTTTGCATATGAAATCGGTCATGTGACTTGTTCATTTTGTTTAGGGAATAGAAAAAATGTCGACTATTGGGTATTTGACTAATCTCGATTTAGTAAAAAATATTGATACTCTATCAAAATATTGGTAAATAAGAACCAATGGCCAACATTTTCAGTTAAAAATATAACATCTAGCTGGTTTTGTGAGCATTGAAAGTTTCATGGGCAAGTCCATTTTTAAAGTATAAAATTAAAAAAAAATAATTATATCATTGAACTACCCGTACATTTTTCATCAACTTTTATTATAAAACCATATACTTAAACGAAACATTTGATATAGCTACCATATAAAATTTACTAGACGCGCATACAGAAGGTTGAATCGTGACGTCACGATTCAATAGCCATTTGTATAGAGCGTTTTTGGGTTTGCCCAAAATACGTGCTCTTAAAGTTGTGATATCTCAGGTAATTCAAATGAGAATCAAGCAATTCTTTCAATAATGTTTCTTAAATAGAGGCGTCTTTTGATTAAACACATAAAAAAAAATTGTCAAATACCCAATTGTGAACCTCTGTAGTTTGGATGTCACTTTTCCATAGAAGCCGTCAGACGTTAGTTGACGTTAGGATTCACGGGCTGATATTTTTCTTGAAATTCACCTTGATTATGTTTTTTCGTTATACAACGCAATTTAATTATTTTCTTTTCGAAATATTGGCCCCATGATGGGCGCTCAAAGTACAGAGGTTCACTATACGACTAATTTGCAAAAGTCGTAGAAGAAATATTGTTCAGAATGGTTGGTAGTAAACGTTACACCCTGTCTGTATAATATATTCACTATGTTCATCTCCAGGAGTCGCTAGTCCTGGAGCGGTTTCAGTGCTCGTACGGGTACGCGCAGCGCGCGGCGCTGAGCAACGTGCCGGAGGACGCGCGCGGCAGCAACGTCGACCGCGACCTCGCGCAGGAGATGGCCGACGCCGTCGCAGCCGGCAAGTGGAAGGACACGCCGCCCGCCGTCAGGTAATAATACTTACTAACGAAAGAAGACCAATGTGGTCATGGACGTAAATAAGGGGGGGGGGTCCAGGGGGTCCGGACCACCCCCACCTAGCACGGGGGGGGGGGAGTGATTCGTAATTGTTTTGCAATGTGGGACACCCCCCTTGTCAAAGCTATATATACGTTCGTGAATGTGGTAATGTGTCGTCGCTACGTCGTGATGGGGATGATCCACTTATACATAACTAGCGGCCGCCCGCGACTCTGTCCGCGTGGAAAAGTAACTTCTTACCCCCCTTTTAACCCCTTACAACCCCCTTTTCGCAATAAAAAGTATGTTTCGTATCATAGAAAGAAGAATATTGTACTGCTTTTTGCTGCCTTATTATGACCAAATCCAATTATATCTGTTGATATATAAAGATATATTATATCTATCTATCAGCATGCGCACATAGTGATCTTGGCGTGGCGGACACAGAGACATCCTAATATCTGTTGATATATAGGTATTATATATGTTGATATATATAGAGATATATTATCTATCTATCATCATGCGCACATACCTACAGTGATCTTGGCGTGGCGAGACGAGACAGTCTGTATTGTAGATACTAACGTGTGCGGGTGAGACACGATACAATATGCTGCCTAGCGCATAAGTCAATGAACTGTTTCATAATCAATGTCAGCTTCTTCTTTGTGTATTATTTTGTGACTTACTTTGTTCGGAACTGGCCGCGTGCCAGTAGTCTCCAGTCTGAGAGGCGCCTTAGTTCTGGAGATAGACTCTTAGATAATTTAAGGTAGCTATAGTGTATCTAGGTAGTCCCTCTATGATTGGAGGTACGGACGTATATATAGCTTTGACAAGGGGGGTGTTCTACACAATTACGCATCCCCCCCCCCCCCCCCCCGCCGTGCTCGGATTTAACAATTTCCCTAATTGTAATGTGGCTCTCCCGAAGTACAATTCAAGGACCGGCTGGACCCAGCGTGCGTTATTATTATGTACGCAATACGCATTCTTGAAGAACGTGATTGTTATCTACAATTTGCTACCCCACCAACCTTGCCGACCCCTTAATCAAGTCGCCCTTGGCTATAGCCGATTCAACCTTATGTCAAACCAGCC
>JABMDO010002111.1:0-12125 GCA_014851415.1 Cnaphalocrocis medinalis
TAGAAAGAAGAATATTGTACTGCTTTTTGCTGCCTTATTATGACCAAATCCAATTATATCTGTTGATATATAAAGATATATTATATCTATCTATCAGCATGCGCACATAGTGATCTTGGCGTGGCGGACACAGAGACATCCTAATATCTGTTGATATATAGGTATTATATATGTTGATATATATAGAGATATATTATCTATCTATCATCATGCGCACATACCTACAGTGATCTTGGCGTGGCGAGACGAGACAGTCTGTATTGTAGATACTAACGTGTGCGGGTGAGACACGATACAATATGCTGCCTAGCGCATAAGTCAATGAACTGTTTCATAATCAATGTCAGCTTCTTCTTTGTGTATTATTTTGTGACTTACTTTGTTCGAACTGGCCGCGTGCCAGTAGTCTCCAGTCTGAGAGGCGCCTTAGTTCTGGAGATAGACTCTTAGATAATTTAGGTAGCTATAGTGTATCTAGGTAGTCCCTCTATGATTGGAGGTACGGACGTATATATAGCTTGACAAGGGGGGTGTTCTACACAATTACGAATCCCCCCCCCCCCCCGCCGTGCTCGGATTTAACAATTTCCCTAATTGTAATGTGGCTCTCCCGAAGTACAATTCAAGGACCGGCTGGACCCAGCGTGCGTTATTATTATGTACGCAATACGCATTCTTGAAGAACGTGATTTGTTATCTACAATTTGCTACCCCACCAACCTTGCCGACCCCTTAATCAAGTCGCCCTTGGCTATAGCCGATTCAACCTTATGTCAAACCAGGCCTCAATGGGGGGGGGGGGCGGACCCCCTGGACCCCCCCCCCCCTTATATACGTCCATGAAGGGTGAAGGCAAAGAACAGGGAATGTCCTAATGAAACGATTTTGAGGAAAACGCAACGTAAAATAAAGAAAATATATTTTCTATAACTTTTTTCGCTTCGGCCATAGATAAAAAAAATGTCAATCGCCATCTTTTTACTTTTTTTAAAAATAAGTGATTGGAGACTAAACTACTTTACAAACATTTGCCTTCAATAAAACTCAGAAAATTTTCAAAAAAGTGACATTCCCTGTTCTTTGCCTGTACCCTTCTTGGTAGTGACCCTGCTTCATACGCTAGAGGTCATAATCATAATATTTATTGCTTCATAATGGTAGGTACCTACATGTCTTAAATATAATAAAGTTCGCATTATCGTCGGTCGTGGGTTCGATCCGCACCCTGGAGAAACATTGATGTGATGAACACTTGTGTTTGTTCAGTGTCTGTGTGTTATATTATTATGTACCTATTTAGGTAGGGTAAGGATGCCTATTATGAGATAGGCGCTAAATATGAGATAGCAAGGTATTGGTCAACACTATTCACGTCAGCCATTTGGAGCTTGTGTCGCTCGAATCGACGCGGCCACTGAACGAAATATGTGCTAGTGCGCCCCGGCCCCCGCTGGCCTAAGGACGTGTGCGTGCAGATTAATACATACTCGTAAAACCCAATATTTTTCATTAAATGTTTACAAGGTATGTAACCCCTTTATTACTTACGTTAAATGCTTTCAATATCCATATTGAGTGTAGATAATATGATCAATTTAGTTGTAATTGGAGTTTTAATTGTATTTCATTTGGAAGCAAAAAAATAGGCATCCATTTTGTAAAATTGTTGTTTTCCTAATATGAGATATGCTGGGGTTCCTAATTTGAGATATAAGAATTCACTAGAAGAATCCCTAGAAAAAAAGCAAGAAAAAGAAAATAAGAAAGGACAGAAGACAACGTTCAAATAAAAAACAGCAGAGAATTAAAAACAATCTTTTAAAAGAAAAAAGTTGAAGAAGTTTAGTTTCCAGTTCTGAAGATGATGACATGCCTGAGCTCGCAGATTAGCAGTGGGGATGAATATGATGCTGAATGTCCCTATTGTAGCGGAACCTTTAAGGTTGAAGTTCCTATAATAAATATGTGATTATGACATTAAATACTTATTGTTTCTACTTTGTTAAACCCAAAAAAAAATATGGAACCAAATGAGATACTGTCTTATATTGGCCACCCCTAATATCTCATAATAGGAGACACTTTGCTTTGGGCGTCTTTACTGACATTTTCACTTTTTACAAACATATGTAGATAGAAAAATATGGTATTTAGCGCTAAAAAGCTATTCCACATTAAAAGTACATTAAATTTCCTAATCTAAAACTATGAATCAGAAAGCTTCAAATGTATCAGTTTTGTTTTTATATTCAAAAATATCCTGGGCGACTACGGTCCAGTTGGCGCAATAGGTGTCGAGCTCATCCCGCCATCGCCTCCTCGGTCTACCTCGTGGCCGCCGTCGATTTTTGGGTTCCCACTCTGTGGCTATTCTGGCCCAAAGATGTCCGACATGCGGTCAGACGTGTCCAGCCCAGTCCCACTTCAGTTGAGCGGCTCTTTTGGTAACGTCCGTGATTTGAGTTCTGAAACGTTCAGGATCGTGAAACATGGAGGAGGGGTAGGGAGGCCTTGTGCCCAGCAGTGGGACACGACGGCTTTATAATAATAATATTCAAAAATATAAATGGTATCTCATAATAGGCATCCTTTACCCCTATTATATTTGTGATCCTATGTTGGCTGAACATCTGTAACACAAGTGCTCGAGCCTTAGAATAATAACTCTATAGAAGGAGAGTCTCCATACTAGAAGCTCTGTCAAAAATGAGACACAAAAAAATTCACGCAGCCTACTGCGCACCGTATCTGACACTTTTGGTAATGTTGCTAGTGAAGGTGCAGTTTCCCCAGAAAACGGGGAAATAAATCGGACGCCTCAATAGTGTTTTCTAATGTGTCGTAAAATGTTGGTCGGTGTGTATGAACAGTAATGTAAAGTTAATTGCGAGATAGATCTAATAGATCCGTTCACAAAAACTACGACATAAGCACTAGGTATTATGGAAATTTAACGTACAATTTCGGTGGTACATTGGTATGTGTATGTTGTGAGGTCACAACCTTGAGGCAAACACAATTAATAATAGTGTGGCTTGGGGTAGGTAATGTTTTATGAGGTGTATGTTTATGAAATTTATCGTCAATACAAATACTTGTCTAATTCGACTTCAATGTCGAGTGCACGAGAAATGCCCCTCAGTCGATTGTATGTCGTAGGTACTTACATTAGGAAAATATGTTAGCAATAATTGTTTTATAAAATAATTAGTTGGATAAAAGTCAGGAGAAAATGGGAAAATATTTTTCTCAATGGGCAACACTGAACATTGAAAATAAACGTTTTCTATTTTGGATTAAAAAATTACAAGATACAATGAAATATTGAAAGCTTACTTGTGAAAAGTGATAATATTATTCTTATTTCTCCCTTTAATTTCTATGTGACACGATTTAACCGCACAAACCGTCATAATTATTTTTATTTCGGGAGACACATTCGGGTCGCTGTCACCATTTGACACTAAGGAGCGAGGAGGGTACCGATCGCACATAAGGGTACCACCTACTAAGCTTTAAGCGAGCGGACCGCATTAGGTTTCTATAGAGTTATATTCTAAGGCTCGAGCTATGTACTGAGTACCTACCTACGAAGTCAGGTCAATGTATGAGAGTTGTATGAATTCATTTATAATTGTTAATTGTAATCTGTCAGGACTTAGAACCATTTGAATTTACACAAATCTTTACTATTCTTAGTCCAACACAAGAATATTCAGTCCACAATGTTCTGTTAATTACCCTAAGCTAAAGCTAACTCACTTGCTTTATGGATTCGGAAATTCCCAAACACAAAAATTTTATCCCACAAACAACGTTGGGATGCGACAGCCACCTGTAGGCTGCATTCAACTAGATTCATAAGAAAAGAAAAAAGGCCAACAAAATTCGACGCGGCCGACCTGGCTTCACCTTTTGCTGCTATTGTATAGCAGGTACCTAGTCCTACATAGGTACCTCTTCTATTTTACATTAAATTAAAATACGTATTTCAATTTAAATGTAAAATTCGAATCTTCACTAGAAATTGGGAAATCAAGTAGGTACAGTCGCCTGCAATAAATTGTTAACACCTCGACTCTTATGCCAGGATTATTAAGGTTCATATTTAAATGAGGTAGCACGGGTAGCATATGAACTTACTCGTACCTACTAAGGTTTAAGTACGAATTTAAGATGTTTAATAGCAGTTGTTAGGAGAGGTGTGCTTAGGTTCAACGAATATAATTTAATTTAAAAAAATGTGATAGGTGGGTAACGCCAGTGGAACCGCAAAGCAACATTGTCCAATCATATTTAAATATTTTTCTTTCGTTTCGTTTATTTCCTTCTACATTATTGTTTAAAAATTCACAACATATTGTATGCATTAGTAAGTATCTGCAAATAGTTAGGTAGAAGAAACTGGTAGGTACTTATTTTGTGAAATAAACCTTTATTGGCCACTTATGATATACTCGCACCTAATGTTAAACGGTCATTAAACACAATTTCCTCTTATCTTTACTGGGGCCGGATGCATAAATAAGATACCTAAGTATTAAAGAGTTACGTGTGGACCAAAAGTTCCTGAGTGGCGTCCTCTTCTCTAAATCTGTCCCAAACACACATCAGCGCTGGGGGTAATGAGGATATCGACCGCCCGGGGCGGAAGGCTGCCGCCCCTCACTAATGCAGTACCTAGTGATATTGATGCCACTCTTTTCTTCCTCGACAAGGATAAAACAAAGGTTTTGCCGCTTCCTAAAAAGGTCCGCCCGGGGCGATCCGCTCCTCCCCCGCGCAAGCTACGCTGCTTCAATTACCTCTCTGCTAAAAGATGATTAAACATCTTACCATCATGTCAACCACATGGCCGCTTGTCGCTGCGCATTAAAAAATAGTTTTTAACTTCACGTCATTCTGTATCTATCCCTTTAACCTCCGAGCGACGGTAAACACGATAAGCGGTTCTGCGTCCGTACTCCGATTCGTGTCCTTCTGGTATCCCATTGGATTATCAGGAGAGGGGGTCCTCTCCTGATAATCCGATGGGAGTGCGCAAGAATACAAGGGTTTGTATTCTTACGCACACACTTCTGCAGTGAATATTTACGTTACTGCTGACTAATCGCTAAGATTGACGCTTTAGCTGTTTGCATAAATTCAAGCAGAAAAGTTAACTCCGCGAAAAATGGCGTCTCATTTCAGACTTAAATAACATAATTTTAATTAGGTAGGTACTGATGTACTTATTATTAACACATAAGTTTTTATGACGTGCAATGTACCTATTATACATACATACGTTTTGATCTGTGGTTAGTTAGTACACCTTCCGACCACGGAGCTATTTTAACTATGAGCTATTTCTTAAGTTGTCTTTCGCTCATAAAACTATGTTAATTATCTCTTCAAGTTACTTTCCCATACTAGATCGTACAAACAGCTTTTACACGTGTTTCGTTTTCTAACATTTCTAGCTGGTTAGATTAGGTAGGTAGGTAGGTAGGTTTGTGAGATATATATGTTACTGTAAAAGCTCAAACTTACGGTAAATCTTAAGATGTAAGTTTAAAAGTCTTAGGATTTACCGACATAAGTTGGTAAATGTAAGTTGGTAAACCAGTAGGTAACACCATACAATGTAAGTAGGTAGGTACTTCACAATAAACGTCGCTACACATAAATCCCGTTTTAGAGTTTATTATTTTCGGATTACATAACCACTTTATAATCTACTAGCGGCCGCCCGCGACTTCGTCCGCGCGAAAAAGTAACTTTTTACCCCCCTTTTAACCCCTTACAAGCCCCCTTTTCGCAATAAAAAGATAGCCTATGTCCCTTTCTCAGGGTCTAGATCATCTGTATACCAAATTCATTTAAATCCGTTCAGTAGTTTTGGCGTGAAAGAGTAACAGACAGACAGACAGACAGACAGACAGACAGACAGACAGAGTTACTTTCGCATTATAATATTAGTATGGATACTATCTTCTATACTATGTATAAAGAGATAACTTCTATAGACACGACAAGGCTTATAGGTAACCGAAAACACGAAACGCTTGCGCGATGTAATTCAGCACAGCGCCATCTATTGGTTCATTTATGAGTTACGGTCCCGAAGCGAAGTGAGGGCGGGCCACTATGTAGTTTTATAAAGCAATGCGACAACCTAAATCAAAAACTATCCTTTGTTTTAAATCATAACCTTATTTCTTGCAGTTCATCGAGAAATTCATGAACGAGTCCGCTGAAGGCGTGGTCCTCCTCAGCTTCGGTTCCCTCATCAGGACGTCCACCATCCCCCCTCACAAGGAGGAGATGATCGTGAAAGCCCTCTCGGGGATCAAGCAGCGCGTCATCTGGAAGTACGAGGAGTGCGATGATGAGGGCACCGTGGAAGGGAACATACTCAAAGTCCGGTGGCTGCCGCAGTATGAACTATTGCGTGAGTATTACACCATACTGCCATACAGGAGATAGACGTCAGCGCAGGCTTGGAGCAATACGTCGTTCAAGTGTTTCTCTCAGATCTGAAGCAATGCGTCTTCTGGAGTATTGAAAGGTACAATAAGGAGGGCACTGTGGAAGGGAACATACTCCAAGTACGGTGGCTGCCGCAGTATGAACTATTTGCGTGAGTATTACACCGTATTGCTAACAGGAGATAAGTGTCCTCTCAGGTCTGAAGCAATGCGTCATCTGGAAGTACGAGGAATGCGATGAGGAGGGCACCGTGGAAGGGAACATACTCAAAGTGCGGTGGCTGCCGCAGTATGAACTATTGCGTGAGTATTATACCATACTGCTAACAGGAGATAAGTGTCCTCTCAGTTCTGAAGCAATGCGTCATCTGAAAGTACGAGGAGTGCCATGAGGAGGGCACCGTGGAAGGGAACATACTCAAAGTACGGTGGCTGCCGTAGTATGAGCTTTTGCGTGAGTATTATACCATACTGCCACACAAGAGATCTAAGACTTCTGCTCAGGCTTGGAGCAATACGTCATCGCAACATGAACTATACGTGAGTATTCACCTCACAGGATAAAATAAATAGATCCTGGATAGAAAGATTCTTTATTGCACAGAAATAGAATATGTAAATGAGTGGTAAAGACAAGCAATTTTCAACCTACATTTTGTATATAAGATTACTGAGTCGCGGTTTCATACAAATCAGGCGTATGCTAATAGCGTTAATTAAAATTCAGCAAAATGTCTTTCAAAACTTGAAACGCCTGTAAGTAGTTGTTAAAAAATAATGATCTTTAACTCGTGTGACATTGAAAGAATTACAATAAATAAATTATCTTTAAAATGCTCGACAAAACTATGTGTAGATAAGTTGTTACCAAAAAAAAAACTTTGGACTGACCCGATGCGGCATTTTGGTAGTGACCTGCCTCATACGCCATTAAAGGTCGTGGGTTCGATTTTCACTCTGCACAAACATTCGAGTGATGAACTCTTGTGTTTGTTCAGTATATGGGTGTTATTATATTTAATTAAGTATTATTTTGTGAAGTGCTTAAGCTACTTAATATGAAGTCAGGTCAATGTATGACAGGAGAGGTGGCGGGGTGGGATACAGAATGATAAACATCTCTACATACATAGATTATAATTGGTAGGTGTAGGTGTATTAAGGAAACTAGTCTTATCATTTCGAGACCACAGAAGTAATTTTACTGCTCAGGCATTGATGATTACAGACAATAACACGACTGCAATTGAAGAAAATGGAGATGAATTGCATCGTGAACTCTTGACCGAGGCATCTAATTAAAATGTATAAAAGTCATGTAATAATATGTTGTGTTTACTTCCAACTTCAACATAGTATAATGGCTATACCTACTCTGATTTTTAATCATGTGGAGTAAACTGACAGATGTCAATAATACATTGTCGCTCAGTTTGACAGATGCAAAATGTCAAAATGTATGGAAACTTGACATTTGCATCTGTCAGTTTACTCTACATGATTAAAATCAGTTTAGTGAGTAGCAGTTAAAAGCAAGATGGCGTACTGTTAGACTCAAAGATTTTACACTATAACTAGATGGCGTACTCATTACTTGCATTCGAGCCTCGTGAGATGTCTTTAACTTGATTGGCGTCCTACTCTAATAAGGTGACCACACGATTTAGATTTTCGATTACAATTATTGTTTGTCAAACTCAGTCCACCCACGTGGGAGTCGGACATCGCTTTCTCTAGGAAACTCGTGAAGCCCATTCAAACTAGGGCTAGCACGAACGTTTCAAAGTATCGTTTGATTATTTATGAGCAATTTTGTATGAAAAAAAACACAAGTTCCAAATTAAAATTCCTTTATTATGTATACGTACGATACGAAGAGACTACCGACTTTTCGAAAAGTTTGTGCTAGCCCTATTAGATTTTCTATTTATCTACCTATAATAATACACTCTGCGGCACATTTAACCGGCGATAGCGTATTTTTCATACAAACGTACATACTTTACGATTTTGAAGGTTCTATGGAGCAAGAATATTGACTAAAATTAAATTTTTTTCACAAACTCTTGGGGAAACTGGGGACTCTTGATCTCCATTGTTAGTTCTTTAAATACAAATCGTACATAGGTAGGCAATTTTGTTAACTACTGTTCCTCATTATTTGATTATTATATTTATTAGTGCTTCATATATATTTTTTTTGCAATTTCCCAGAAGTTTTCAAAAGGATCAAGTGTCCCCTATTCTGGGAGACTTGATCCCAGTAACAGGTAGACTTGATCTTAGGGGATCAAATCTCTCTAATGCAAATTTGAAATAAATGAAAACCCGGTGTCTTATAAAAGCATTATTTAATTTAACAAATATTAAATTTATATTGCTTTACATGTCTCACATGTCTCACTCAAGTTTAATTTCACATTGTCATCATTATTTTTAGTCACATCTGTCTAATAACATTTTTAAAGTTACCTTTAACATTATTAACCCAATTCGGAAATACTTACAACGGGAAAGATGGAAGGTACAGCCTTAACTTCCAACATTTTCCTTGATGCGGCAGGATGGGTCTTGAAATCTTCACCTGTGAAGTGCAAGCCGCAAACCAGCTGAATGTTTAGTGATTTTTTCCCGGTATGACGGTATACCTTTTTTTAATTTCTTCATTCTTTGGAAATCTGAAACAGTAAAAAAATCCAGTCTTTAGATGACAAGCGAAATGGACACCCTACTCAATGCAAAAATAAAACTTTAACTAAATACTTACTTATGAAAAGATACACCGCAACCTTTATATGATTCACTTTTGCATCCTATCACACAACAAGTGAGAACCATTATTAAATAATAAGCACAATTTTTACACTTTATTTTTGTCGCCACAATAATATAATCTTTCAAATTATTTTTGCCGCCGCCATAATGGTGATGTCCAGACGCCAAGTGTTGCATATTTATTATAATTAAAACTACCATATCACCGACTCTTACATAAAACTAGTCGTTATCATGGTTAAAAATTAAAAAAATTAAAAAGACAATATTAATTCCAACGTATCATTCCTTTAAATTATTCAATATTTTGAAAGTTCCCCAGAAGAAGAAATATAAACTTTGCGTAAGTTATACCACAAAGGGTTTTTTTTTTATGATGGCAACCCATTAGACAAAGACATATTCCTGCAGATTGACATCTCGCTCGGCTCGATTTCTGTAAAGCGATTTGGCATTTCAAAGTAATCCTTATTCTCACTGCATAGAATCGAAATTAACATTGCATTCATTTTCATAGTACACCATCTTGTATAGTGTAAAATCTTTGATTTTTCATACAAACGTACATACTTTACGATTTGAAGGTTCTATGGAGCAAGAATATTGACTAAAATTAAATTTTTTTCACAAACTCTTGGGGAAACTGGGGACTCTTGATCTCCATTGTTAGTTCTTTAAATACAAATCGTACATAGGTAGGCAATTTTGTTAACTACTGTTCCTCATTATTTGATTATTATATTTATTAGTGCTTCATATATATTTTTTTTGCAATTTCCCAGAAGTTTTCAAAAGGATCAGTGTCCCCCTATTCTGGGAGACTTGATCCCAGTAACAGGTAGACTTGATCTTAGGGGATCAAATCTCTCTAATGCAAATTTGAAATAAATGAAAACCCGGTGTCTTTATAAAAGCATTATTTAATTTAACAAAATATTAAATTTATATTGCTTTACATGTCTCACATGTCTCACTCAAGTTTAATTTCACATTGTCATCATTATTTTTAGTCACATCTGTCTAATAACATTTTTAAAGTTACCTTTAACATTATTAACCCAATTCGGAAATACTTACAACGGGAAAGATGGAAGGTACAGCCTTAACTTCCAACATTTTCCTTGATGCGGCAGGATGGGTCTTGAAATCTTCACCTGTGAAGTGCAAGCCGCAAACAGCTGAATGTTTAGTGATTTTTTCCCGGTATGACGGTATACCTTTTTTTAATTTCTTCATTCTTTGGAAATCTGAAACAGTAAAAAATCCAGTCTTTAGATGACAAGCGAAATGGACACCCTACTCAATGCAAAAATAAAACTTTAACTAAATACTTACTTATGAAAAGATACACCGCAACCTTTATATGATTCACTTTTGCATCCTATCACACAACAAGTGAGAACCATTATTAAATAAATAAGCACAATTTTTACACTTTATTTTTGTCGCCACAATAATATAATCTTTCAAATTATTTTTGCCGCCGCCATAATGGTGATGTCCAGACGCCAAGTGTTGCATATTTATTATAATTAAAACTACCATATCACCGACTCTTACATAAACTAGTCGTTTATCATGGTTAAAAATAAAAAAATTAAAAGACAATATTAATTCCAACGTATCATTCCTTTAAATTATTCAATATTTTGAAAGTTCCCCAGAAGAAGAAATATAAACTTTGCGTAAGTATACCACAAAGGTTTTTTTTTTATGATGGCAACCCATTAGACAAAGACATATTCCTGCAGATTGACATCTCGCTCGGCTCGATTTTCTGTAAAGCGATTTGGCATTTCAAAGTAATCCTTATTCTCACTGCATAGAATCGAAATTAACATTGCATTCATTTTCATAGTACACCATCTTGTTATAGTGTAAAATCTTTGATTTTTCATACAAACGTACATACTTTACGATTTGAAGGTTCTATGGAGCAAGAATATTGACTAAAATTAAATTTTTTTCACAAACTCTTGGGGAAACTGGGGACTCTTGATCCCCATTGTTAGTTCTATAAAAACAAATCGTACATAGGTAGGCAATTTTGTTAACTACTGTTCCTCATTATTTGATTATTATATTTATTAGTGCTTCATATATATTTTTTTTGCATTTTCCCAGAAGTTTCCAAAAGGATCAAGTGTCCCCTATTCTGGGAGACTTGATCCCAGTAACAGGTAGACTTGATCTTAGGGGATCAAATCTCTCTAATGCAAATTTGAAATAAATGAAAACCCGGTGTCTTTATAAAAGCATTATTTAATTTAACAAAATATTAAATTTATATTGCTTTACATGTCTCACATGTCTCACTCAAGTTTAATTTCACATTGTCATCATTATTTTTAGTCACATCTGTCTAATAACATTTTTAAAGTTACCTTTAAACATTATTAACCCAATTCGGAAATACTTACAACGGGAAAGATGGAAGGTACAGCCTTAACTTCCAACATTTTCCTTGATGCGGCAGGATGGGTCTTGAAATCTTCACCTGTGAAGTGCAAGCCGCAAACAGCTGAATGTTTAGTGATTTTTCCCGGTATGACGGTAAGCCACCTTTTTTTAATTTCTTCATTCTTTGGAAATCTGAAACAGTAAAAAATCCAGTCTTTAGATGACAAGCGAAATGGACACCCTACTCAATGCAAAAATAAAACTTTAACTAAATACTTACTTATGAAAAGATACACCGCAACCTTTATATGATTCACTTTTGCATCCTATCACACAACAAGTGAGAACCATTATTAAATAAATAAGCACAATTTTTACACTTTATTTTTGTCGCCACAATAATACAATCTTTCAAATTATTTTTGCCGCCGCCATAATGGTGATGTCCAGACGCCAAGTGTTGCATATTTATTATAATTA
>JABMDO010002112.1:0-10175 GCA_014851415.1 Cnaphalocrocis medinalis
ATGGTTTATTTGTTACAACAGCCGACATTTTGAAATTACCGCGGAGCCATTATCGATCCCAAGAGAGAATGACGGTTGACGAATAGTGCTGTGGCACATCCGGCCTGCGGCTAGTGCTGTGCCTTAGACCAACACATATTTATATCTTGAAGATCTTAAAGGATAAAACCTTCTTCGTGCTTTAATTTTTTCTTTTTCGTTATATAGGTACAAAATCAGGTTTTTTGACAGAAATGTCAGTTGTGATGCGAGTGATTTCTGAGCTGTGGTCGTTCATTTTGAGTTTTGAGTAATTTCGCTGCAACTGACTGCCAAAGAGAATATAAGACTGAAACCAAGCCACTTTGAATATCTTATACACGTATTTTTAAGGTATAACTAATATTATAACTTTTGTAAGTTTATATCCACAAGTATCAAAAACATTATGGCTGACGATGACTCCGAAATCTTTGAGCCTGAGGTGGCTCCCCCAATTGAAACTATTTTCCAGAAAGAACTCTCATCCGAAGAGCCACCCATGGAGGAGTGGTCATCTATGGAGTTCGACGTGCGGGAGGTCGAGAACATCAAGCGCACTAGGCAGGAACTAGCCTGTACGACCCTGGCAGCGGAGAAATATGCACCAAGTACGAACCACTCTCGGCCAGCTCAGTCTTTAGACACGTTTACTACAACTACCCGGGCGTTCTCGACCCTGGCATCCAAGAGGCTCTGTTCAAAAACCCTATCCCAAAAATCATCTACCCTGACGACGGGCAAGAACTCTATTTGGATCTGTGCAAAGAAATGGACTTGTGCCCATAAGACGATTCTATACAGAACTCTTACAGGACACTGTAGATTTAAGATACTATGGTATCAGCTTGCGAGGGGTTCGGACCTATAGCTATGGCTTTGAAACTGAACAGAAACGTAAAAGTCCTTAATTTAACTGACAATTGGATAAGTACTGATGGTGCTTTCCATTTAGGTGAAATGCTCGTTGAAAATGTTACATTGGAAGAACTTAATTTAACCGGCTGTAGGCTTGGAGCTAATGGAGCAAGACTTTTATTCGATAGATTTCATCTGAATCGATCAGTGAAGAAATTAAACCTGTCCAAAAACCAATTAGGAGATGAAGGCTTCGAATACCTAACAAGGTCTATTTATAAGGATCTGACGTCGCTGATATTAATGTAAGTTATAACAAATTGACGGGCAAATCAGCTGCGTCATTATCTGATGTATTAGAAATAAATAACAAACTTACTCATTTGGATATCTCATGGAATACGATGCTGTCTCCTAACGCTATATACACTTTGTGCGGACGCTTGTCCCAGAATACCAAGTTTCAGGAGCTGAATTTATCCTGGAAACTCTTTAAGTGGTCTACGAGTTGGGGCAAGCGATTAGGACGTTGTTGAAAAACCCTAGTTTGCGTCGCCTTAACTTGGCTAATAACATGTTTAGAGGGTCTCACTGTTAAATTCATCGGAACAAATTTACCAAAGGCTAAAAATCTTGAAGTTTTAGACATGTCCAATAATCCGTTAGCACCAGAAGATGCGACAAAGCTTGTAGCGTATATGAAAGAGCGCTCAGTGAAGCTCCAGAAAATGTTGCTGGGCAACGTGACTGTAGATGACGAGTTTATGGAAATTCGCGAAGAGGCGTTCTGCCGTCCTCTAGCTATAATGCCGTTAACTAACATTTGGTCATTTTTGAGTTATGAATCCTACCATCCTAATAAGAAAAAAATTCCGCATCTAACCATCTTTCCCGATTTTTTCTATCTTGTTTAGTTTCTGAGATAGTATGTCATTAACTACGAGTCAGTGCAATATTTTTGCAAGATTACATAGCTAGAATGCAGTTACCTAAATTTCTTAGCTAAAACGCGGTTAAGGGATTAATTTTTTTATTAATGATGAAAAAATTCAGAAATTACATAGCTAAAATTGCCGTTATTTGAATTTCCGTCTCAATAAAGCCGTTAAAGTACTTTAATGGCAATATTGTTCGGCTGTTCTTTGGAAAGGTTATGTATGGCATTACAAGACTAAAACACCGTTAAGTGAAAAAACTAAACAAAAACGCGGTTAAAGTCCAATAGCGGCATTTAAGACTGGTAAAATAAGTTTCTTGTTTTAAAATTTGCAAAAATGAGTTGACTTTTAACGCTGACCAAATGTAAAATGCTATAGTATTTTAAACGTTTACAAGACTTAAATGCGGCTAACCCGCATTGCTTAACTATAATGCGGCTATGTGCCAAACGTTGCGGAGAGACGAGACTCAGAGTGTTAGAAGTCGCGTACGCCTCGCAGAATTCCGTGCAAGATTGGCAAGGGCAGACTTTTGCAGGTTGCTACGCACTTAAACTCAATAAACACTATATCGGCACAATTAAAAAAACTGTTTGTTGGGAAAACTCGTTCAAAGATTTTTGAGTCCCTGTATTTTTACAAAATCGGTCATAAATAATAGCAAAATTATAAAACTTCTTACACTAGACTTGACAGATCTGTTAACTTCCTCGAGCGAGAGGGGCTTTTTTGATAAATTCCTTCTTCAAAAAGTAGCCTCAAATGGTCATGTCTTTTACCTTTCTTTCCATTGAAAGAGCTATCGAGTCGAAACGGGGATCAAAGGTGTTCGTACAATCTCTCGGAAGAAGCCACCTAACGAAGCTGACTACAGCAAGTGGAGAAGTGGTTGCCTCAAAGCCAGCAGTCCTTTCAGTGGTTAAAGATTTCTATAGCCGATTACGCTTTGCATGCATCTCAACCTGATCCTGAAAATAAGGACTCTCGAGCAACATTAACACGCCACTTCACCGAAGACCTGCCAGAAGTCAACGTTGGCGAAATCGAAATTGCTCTTGGGCAGCTAAATAATGGGAAAGCCCCCGGAGACGATGACGTAGCAACAGAGCTGATCAAAGCTGGAGGTAAACTCGTACAGAGGGAGGGTGCTTTTTAACGCTGTCCTATTTGAAGGGAGAAGGCGTGGAGTAGAAGTGTGGTCGTCCTGTTCTTCAAAAAGGGTGACAAAAGCCTGCTGAAGATCTATCGACCCATGTAGCTTCTAAATCACGTTTATAAGCTCTTTTCAAGAGTGATTACGAACCGTCTTGCGAACTCGACGAATTTCAACCACCGGAACAGGCTGGATTTCAGAGCGGATATGACACCATAAACCACACTCACACAGTGCGTCAGATTATATAGATAACCGAGGAGTGTAATCAGCCACTGAGTGCATTTGTGGACTATGATAAGGCCTTTGACTCGATTGAAATCTGGTCTGTTCTGGAGTCCCTGCAGCGTTGGCAAATAGATTGGCGATATATTCAAGTAATAAGAAGTCTTTACGAAGTCGCCACTATGTCCTTCCAAGTACAAAATCAGCAAATAAAACCTAAATACCATTCATTACCATTAATTACCATATTATTGTATCGAGGAGTGAGACAAGGGGACGTCTATCTCCCCAAAATGGAAAGGACGTGGCATCAACATAAATGGCGTTGGTACACATCTCCTACTTGCGATTCGCAGATGATGTCGTAATATTGGCCAAAACGATACAGGACCTAAAAAAGAAGCTAAATAGCTTGGCGGACTCTTCTAAACGCATCGGTCTACGGATGAAGTTGGACAAAACCAAGGTCATGTTCAATGAACATGTTCTACCGGAACCGATTGCGATCCATGGCGCCACCCTCGAAGTTGTTCAAAAGTATGTGTACCTGCTGGGCAGCATTCGGAAAACTACGTCGATCTTCTCATCGTCGATTCCACAGTGCCTAAAGACATTAGTGCGTCAGCTACCCGTCATGACTTACGGGGGGCCTGAACGTGGGACATTAACAGCACGGCTAGTCCACAAGATTAAAGTCGCTTAGTGGGCTATGGAAAGAGCTATGCTCGCCGTTTCTCTGCGTGATCAATCCGGAACGAGGGTGATCCGGCAGAGAACCAAAGTTATCGATATAGCTCACCGGATTAGTTAGCTAAAGTGGCCGTGGGCTGGACGTATCTGCCGCAGAACTGGCAACCGTTGAGGTAAACGAGTTCTGGAGTGGAGACCGCATCTTGGTAAACGTAGTGTAGGGCGACCTCAGGCCAGATAGAGTGACGATCTGCGCAAGAGGGCTGGCTGGAGCTGGATGCGAGTAGCCGAAGATCGATCAGAGTGGTGAGCATTTGGAGAGGCCTATGTCTTAGTGGACTGCAACAGGCTGATGATGATGATGTTGATCGCGGAAATCGAGACGCTTTACTCAGAAATGTTAAAAGAACACAAAATAGTTTTGGCATTTTTTTAATTTTCTCTATAATCTGAAAAGTGCGATACAATATTTTTAATATTATTATTACGGTAAACTGTCATAAAGTTAAAATAAGTGCCATAATAAAGGCAGTTACTATTTTTTAAAGCAGTTAATTATTTACCTGCTAATTTTAAGTAAGTAATTATGTTAAATATCGATAAAATTGATCTCAATGAGTTTTTTTAAATAAATCGTGATTTAAAACACTCAAATGCATTATATTATGTTGAACATAAATACATTTTGTTGTATTTCCAAAATTGTTAGCTAAGTATGTGCTTAGCTTAAATGCCGTTAGGATAAAAGGTTTTTATTTAACTGCATTTTAGTCTAGTAATAATCATTATTTAAAAACACATTCTGTAAAATCTATAAGTTATGTACTTATTCTAGACTTGAACGCCGTTAAGTAAAAATAACGGCATTTAAGTTCAGTAAATCTATTATACACCAACTCATTTTCCAATTTTATGAAAGTTATTCAAAAATCCAAGACTTAAATGCCGTTAAGGTAGTCGAAACGGCATTCTAGTTATGTTTTTATAATGTTATAATGTAAAATAATACAACGTTAAAACGTTTAAATTTAAATATTATCAAATATATGACACATAGAGTTGTGAAAGTTTGTGTGTATTAAAGCTCTTGAAAATACCAATGCAATGATGTATACAAGTTGTATATAAACAGTTTACTTTAGAAACAGCAATTTTTTTTCTTTTGCGCTCTTTAAATCCATTTTTCTCCAAATGTGGTTTTGGCACTTAACGGCATTATAGTTAGAGGACGGCAGCGTTAAGCTTGAAGTTTTCGTAAAAATGCGGTAATCACATACGGCGTGCACAGGCCCAAGTGTTGGTGTAGCGAAAGGATTCGACATGAGGGAGATGACTTCTGAACAGGGCTGACACTTTGTGCAAAGGAAGAAGAAACAACCCGTGGATATAGTTCTTCTTTTCCGTGAGATACACAAAACTAGCCAGGGAACCTTGGGACACTAAAAGATTCAATAAAGCTCTTAGGAAGGCTGGCGTGCAGCTTGACGAAGGACGTGTTGAACTAACTGTTTAACATCTTCGCTGGACCTAAAGGAGAAAAGAATACAACAATCAACGTGTGCCGGTTAATCGATTACTTGAACCGTAAATGGCCTGACAGACAACTACCTCCAACTCCCCCGCCCGAAGTAGAGCCAGAACCAGTATCAAGAAAAAAGGGCCAAAAAAGGGTAAAAAGAAATAGGTAATGTTATATGTAGTGTTATTGAGTATGGATTTACGACTTAGGTAAAAAATACTTACTCAGGCAGATTGTTTTTTATTTCCGATGAAGTAATATTGAGAATTTTTACAATATAATGCTCCATAATAAAATAATATCAACATTATTAGGTAGGGTAGTTTTGGTGTTTGTTCGATTTATAAAGATGTTTAAATACCTGTAACGTAATCAAACATTTTTCAAGAAAAAAATAAAACAAAAACTACCTACCTACCTACAAACTACATGACGAACAAAACGTTAAGTAGGTTCCATTGTATACGATGGCCGACTGTAAGGTAGAAATAAAGTAGCAAGTGTTTTCTCTTTTACACATACGCAATTAGAGCGAGTACTTTTTGGTCTGCGGTTGTTATATTCTTCAAGTGGATTGTATTCTATGACGTCAATAGTGACGTCATAACCCTATTGACATGACCATTTGACATTTGAAAAGTAATTTTAAGTCTTTGTTTTTACGTTTGATAATAATAAAAATACACAAAAACCGTGTAATTATTTAAAATTAAAAACATTTAATATTTACAATTCTATTTGATTTTGTGTTTTCTTCAATTCTATGTCGTAGCTATGTAGATTTCGATTGGGTTTTCACGGTCGAAAAATAGTTTCCAATGTGTTGTATTTGTGTGGGTTTTACGTGACAAAATTAATGGATATGAAGCCAGGTAAAAGCGTAGACGTGAAGGAGGAGTATTTGCTGAGTTGCACCGTCCTGCCCGGTCGCCGTCTCCGAAGGCTAAATGTAGGCAAAGATCCCGATCTAGGTCCGGATCTAGAAAACTGTCTAACGGGCATGTGGAGTCACGGAATTGGCAGAAATAGCTCCTGCTCCTGAAGAAAAATGTTCCAAGTGTTAGTGGATAAAAGCTAAAGCACGTGATAGTTGGATTAACTCTGAGCATGGTCTGTTGAATTACCTATTCATGACCAGATAAAACAGGGTATCCTAGGTTTTGTAGAAAAAGAATTTAAGAAACTGATAAGAATCCTTCATTCGTATTCTACTCTCGCATGATCCCAATGGGTTAGATGAGAAGTTTATGAAGACATTGTCTAGGCCATCAAGTGTCATAAAGAGAAACGGAGTCCTTCCTATAGGAAAAAGAAAAGACAGTCATCTCGACATAGAGATAGGGAGTTACAAGATTTTGAGATACCAGGTTCAGTCTTAGTGCTTTGGAAAAGGTATGCATTTAAAATTATAATAATAATGTTTGAGTTGTAGAAAGGATAAATTAAATTGTAATTGAATCGTAAATTTCCCTTGAAGTAATCATTATGTATCGAAAGCTTAGATCTAAACTGCTAGGAGTCCCTAAAGACTAGAGATGGCGCCGAATATTCGGTTGGTATTCGGTATTCGGCATATTCGGCACTTTTTAGGGTTCCGTAGCCAAAATGGGCAAAAACGGAACCCTTATAGTTTCGTCATGTCCGTCTGTCCTTCTGTCCCGTCTGTCCGTCTGTCACAGCCGATTTACTCGGAAACTATAAGTACTACAGTGATGAAATTTGATGGGAATATGTGTTGGTAGAACCGCTACAAAAATATGACACTAAATAGTAAAAAAAAAGAATTGGGGGTGGGGCCCCCATACATGTAACTGAGGGATGAAATTTTTTTTTCGATGTACATACCCGTGTGGGGTATCAATGGAAAGGTCTTTTAAAATGATATAAAGTTTCTAAAAAACATTTTTCTTAAAGTGAACGGTTTTTTGAGATATCAGCTCTCAAAGTCGTAAAAGTATGTCCCCCCCCCTCTATTTTTATAACTACGGGGTATAAAATTCTAAAAAAAAATAGAAGTGATGCATGCTAATTAACTCTTTCAACGATTTTTGGTTTGATCAAAGTATCTCTTATAGTTTTTGAGATAGGTTGATTTAACTGTAATTTGGTTAAGTTATTGTGCTTACACTGAAAACGATGGCTGAACCTTATAAGATAGATCAAAAAATATACTACAGTATTGTACACCTTTAAAAATCTTAATATTTGCTGCTACGGAACCCGTTGTGCGCGAGCCCGACTCGCAACTTGTGGCCGGTTTTTTCACTATTCGTATTCGGCCGAATTATTCGGTTTTAGGTGCCGAATATATTCGGTTTAAGTATTTCTATTTCCTGGCTATATGACATGGAATTTAAAAGGACAAGTTGTGTTTTTTTGTAAATTAAATAAAAACTGGCGAGGAATGTTGCTAAGAAGCTAATAAATGAAAGCAATTAAACATGAAATCAACATGTATTTTGACATCTAAAGACCACATTTTATTTCCTGCCTTATAGTATGTAGCTAACATTAACTTTAAAAAAATGCCTAATTCATTTATTTTGAAGCCAGATCAATCAATATTAATTTTACTATTTATATTTATAAGTACTTAAAAATATCTGGACTTTTTATTAATTTCAAACTCTGATCAAAATTTTAAATGTTTTAATAAAAACGTATGCACTGGCAAATTTATTATAAATAAAAATATTAATCAACAATAAATAATTTTATAATAAGTTATTTAATGATAAATAATTTTATTTTTGTTAGGCACTTTTTGATATTCTTTGCAATTTATTCTTAAGTAGGTGCTCTTTAAAATCATCGAAGAGTCCAGGTGGTACTCAACCTTTCACATACCACCACCCACCGCATACCAGAACAGTCACCCGGTATGTGGAGGGTTGTGGGTTCGAGTCCCACTTGAACCCTGCGATGATTTTATTAAGTGTATTATTTACCTAATAGACACAGAGATACGTTAAGAAAATTTCTGACATGAAGGAATAAACACGGTAAGTTAATCTCAGTACCATTGAGTTATTTTTCGGTCACCGTTTGAAAATTACGCGGGGCGAGTTTTCCCCTAACCCTAGGCTTAGTATCTAGTATACATAGAAGAGAGATTAGAAACAAGAAAAACGGTAAAACCGAATAATTCGGCCGAATATCCGGTTCGGTAAAGATTGAACCGAATATTATTCGGTATTCGGTTATTCGGTGAAACCACTATTCGGCGCATCACTACTAAAGACCAACCAGCAGACAGAAGACCAGAGAACTGGTGTGAAGCAGCGCCTGCATTGCTTCATCGAGTTAGTGGGAGGTCTAATTTGGGGGAAAGGGGGGTGAAAAGTGGGCAGCGCACTTATGATTACTGGTGTTGCAGGTGTCTATAGACTCGCTTACCATCAGGTGATCCGTCTGCTCGTCTGTCAACTATCACATAATAAAAAAAAACAAAATAAAAAAAGGTTGACGAAAAAAATTACTTTTCTTTTTTTATTTTCTAGGTTGATGATTATTTGAAAGAGTATAACAAAGACGAAGTAGTCACTCTTAGCGGCGAGTTAGAAATTGAAGCCAATGATCTTGAGAACAACAATGGAATGTCGAAGGAGTTGAGGCACAAGCCCCGGAAAACTAGAAGGAAAATTAAAGATGAGAGACAGATGCAAATGCTAATGGTAGTGACGTCAGCCCTAAAGTATTTAAAAGTAGTAGAAATAAAGGGGCAGGTAAACCAGGTTAGTATTTAAAAAAAATATTTCTTAAAAAATAAGCTAATGTAGGACCTAAATATAAAAAAAATATAAACATAATTATTTGTATCACAATCTTATTAAGTATATTTATTTTATCATCTACTGTGTTTATGTCATTAGACCTGATGGAAGAAACTGGAGCAGATGATAATATCTTTTTATAAATCTAGCTTTTTATCTGACATATCTTTGGATTTTATCAAAATAATTTTATTTCATCAATCAATCATCTTTACAAGAATAACCTCAGAATTTAATGACATTTTCCAGCCCCATAGCCACTCATTGTTCCTCCTGGAAAAAAGAAAAGCAGCTTGAAATATTCGTAGAAGCCCAGGGAAGGTTTGAAAGATGAGAAAAAATGCTATATGGAGTTCGCAGGTCAGCTAGTCAAGAATAAATAATGATAAGAAAGTTCTTTTTCGATTACTATCTGAACTATCTCTGTTGTTTCGTCATTGAACAAACCGATATCTCCGCCATCACATATAGTACAAAACAATTCGAGTCTAAACGCTAGAATTACGTAGGAAGAGGATCACGATTTACCTGGTGGAATAATGCCGGCGTGGGAACGCGTTTACGTAAGGCACGGACAATGCGCAAGAGCATGTGTAACGTGTCTTTACCGTGTCATAGGGATATCTTGATTGTAGTGCAAAAAAAACGTTTTCTTAAACATCGGCGGCGGGAAACAAGTATAGTAAAAAATCTGCCTATATTCTATCCCACTGCAGGGCAAAGGCGTCCATCATAGAAATCAAGTCATCGCTACTATGATAGGATTAGGCTTAATCACCACGCTTGCCAATTGCGGATTGGTGATCACAGATCCGAGCTATGTTTGAAAAATTCGAAACATACTTTTGCCCGACCCGGAACCGGGACCCCGAGATCACAACCCTGTACTTAAATCACTGGACCAAACGTGGCGTTCAAACTGTTGGAATACATCAAAAAAACTCAAACTCGTCCAAGTAATCTGCACTTAATTGCATAGTAATAGAGTTCCTCTTGTTGCA
>JABMDO010002113.1:0-31964 GCA_014851415.1 Cnaphalocrocis medinalis
TTCAATCCTAGTTATACCTAACACTTGGTCCTATATTAGGGTATCTACACAGTTAATATAGGACCAAGTGTTAGGTATAACTTATATCTACCTGGCGCAAGGTATAAAATGAAAATTAGAAGTACTAGGATCTGACAGCTGCAGCTACTTGGGCCAAAGCTTCATTATTCAAGTTTTGACTGACTGGATGGCGCATTAGGTAGCGGACTCTGCTATATATGCCAAGGTGGGGTTGATCCCACCCTGGACAAACATTCGTGTGATGAGCACTTGTATTTGTTTAGTGTCTGGTGTTTACAATATATTTAGTATTAGGTATATTTGTGATCCTTTGTTGTCTGATATCTGTAACACAAGTGCTTATGCTACTTAGTACGGAGTCAGGTCAATGTATGAGATGTTGTGAGAGTTTATTATTTCTTATTTTCATCATCATTTCAACTATAGGACGTCCATTGCTAATACTGCTAAACATCGAACCTTCAGTTCGTCTGTGAAACACGACAACTCACTCTGAACGTGTACATATCCTGTTTTTATCGCATAATATAATATAATAATATAATATTTTCACTACATCATATAGCTACATTGATCTGACTCTGAGATAGGTAGCTCAAGCACCTAGTAGGAAGCTATACTTCTATGTATAATTTTTGTGGCTCTTCTGTGAGCTATCACTCCGGTCACCTGGCCCATTCATACCAATTCCTACCTCTCCAGCGTTCTCTCTATAGATTAAACTACTTACAACGGCTATAAAAATTGCCTTGCGTGTACAGGGTGCCCCGATTGAATTAACATCGGTAATTACACGGCGGCACGGCACTCTTCGCACAAATTACGGCGGTACCTGTGACTGATGGAGCGGTGTCAAAAAGGTGGAAAAGGAATCGTACGTTTTGACTTGCCACCAGGAACTTTGGCTGGGCGTCGAATAGCACTGTATTAATAGTAATCGCGGTGTCAAAAAGATGGAAAAAGGAATTGTACGTTTTGATTTGCCGCTAGGAACTATAGCTGGGCGTCGAGAATAGCACTGTATTAATAGTAATTGCGGTGTCAATAAGGTGGAAAAAGGAATCGTCAGTTTTGACTTGCCGCTTGGAAATAGAAATAGAAATAGAAATAGAAAAATTCTTTATTCAATTTAAGTCCTTATAGTCTAAGATCCGTAGAACATCGACCTTCAACGGGCTGAATATCGAATGAAATATCCTTTATGACAAATTTTATATACTAGAAAATTATTAAAATAGGTTGCTAAAAAACATCCTGGACAGACTATTTTTAATTAATTTTTTAAAAATAAATAATATTTAACTAAATTTAATATTTAATAAATTTTCATCTTACTAAAGTATAAACGTATAGAATGTGCCTGCCGCCAATTTTTTTATTATCAATTTCAAAGTGAAGGTAAAACTGCATCGACATACCTGTTTATACCTGGACAACCGAGTTCTCTGTCCAGGTAAATAATAGACAAACCCAAATGGCGGCACATTCTATACGTGTTTATAGCTTTAAGTAAGAATGGAAAATTTTTCTTATTATCTTAATGTGCAAAATTGAGTTAAATATTTTATTTTTAAAAAATAATTAAAATAGTCTGTCCAGGATTTTTTTAGCAAACCTATTTTTATATATTTTCTAGTATATAAATTTGTCATAAAGGATATTTCATTCGAGTTATCAGCCCGGTGAAGGTCCGATGTTCTAGGATCTTCTACTATTAGAGAACATTAGGAATTTCAAATATTATGTAAGCTAACCGCTGATTCGGAAATCGATTTCTACCGGAGAAGAATCAGCAAGAAACTCAGTAGTCACTCTTTTCAAATTATGATCAGTACATTACAATTTCATTCGATAATAAAAAATATTATTAAGTTACAATAACAGTATGATGTCAAGGCTTTATATCGTTTAGATAATCGTCAAAGTAAAATTATAAGATCAAATTATACATTTAAATGATAGGTGAGGAGATTAACTTTCCAGGGAATCCTTCATCTAATATCTTCTACTTCTAGTAGCCTTTCTGGATAAGCAGTTTTTAATGAAATTTAAATTCATGCAATGGTAAGTCAATTACTTTTGTGGTAACTTATTAACATTTTTTACTCAATCCTACAAAGAGTTGCCAATTTTATGAAGTCTTAGGATTGGGACCGCAAGCCTATGTTTATTTCGTGTGTTAAAGCTATGAAAGTCAGATTTGCGAGTAAAGCTGCAAGTTTTTACGTACAAACATAATGCAATCAAAAATGTATTGACATGCTACGTAAAAGATTGATTTCCTTGATAATTTCTAAGTGAGTCACTTGATCTAAGGCCATAGATGGCTCGAATTCAAACTTTGGCCTTTTATAATATTTATTTTGTATGTTTTTTTTACTATTTTGATATAAGTATTATTGTTTTGTTTTTACTTACTACCTTCTGCTAATATCAGCCTTAAATTAGCATCATCACCAACTCAGCGATACAGTCCAACGCCAACACAATGTTTGAGATGTTGTGTGAATTAATTGATATTTCAAAGTACTTATTTACGTAGTTAAGCCTCAGTCTATACACTATTCACTGATTTAAAATGCGTATTTATTTATGTAAAATTGCACACGTTATTTTGCTAACGACGATGAAAGTTACGCAATGGAAAATATTTTATTATATCACACAAGCAATCCCCGCCCGGTTGAACCGGACCGCACCGGTAATCCGGTTACGGTCGTCACGGGCCGGTTGTCCCGGTTTTGGACCTCCTTGTTGATCTGCGGATTTGTTTGACGCTAATCGGATGAAACCATTTAATTGATTGGAAACGTAAAATGGATTCCGTTGATGTACGACCTAGGGTTGCCGTCAGTAATGCGGGTTGGATAATCTGTGCTAGACCAGGGACCTCTTGCGTAGCCGTCACTTTTAAGAGCGATCCACTGCACCACCGAAACTGACAAACTTTGACATAAACTTGAGTTCAATGTAAATAAATGTTAAACTCCATTAGAGTGTAAAACTTTAAATATCTGTGATCATTTACATCTATTTAACCACGGCTCATACCAATCATTCTGAACAACATTTGGAAATTTGTCGAATTTTTTTCGACTCCCCATACAAAATGATCAAGTCACGTAAACCGACTTTTTAAGAAAAGTTGATTTTTTAAATTCAAATTTCCTAAAGTCGTAGAACAAATTTTCTTCAGAATGCTTGATAGATGACGTAGTTAGAGAGATGTAAATGTTTACGGCGAAAATGCTGTTGGCTGGAGCTGGATGCGAGCATTTGGAGAGGCCTATGTCCAGCAGTGGATTGCAACAGGCTGATGATGATGATGATGATGAAATGTTTACGGAGACACCCTGCATATTCTTTGCTAGTTCCGAGACCTCATGTGTAGCCGTTACTTTTAAGAGCAATCCACTACTTGTACTATAAGTTTTCTGTGTTACTGCGCCATCAAAGCTGTCAAACTTTGACATAACATACACTTGAGTGCAATGCAAATGCTCACCTCCATTAGAGTGGAAAACTTTAAATATTAGGCCTATATAATATTTGCTAGTCCCTCTTTGCTAGGGACCTGTGATGTAAAACATTAATTATCTGTGAAAATTTACATCCCTTTAACCAAGGCTTCTACCAATCATTCTGAACAACATTTTTACTAAGGAAATTCATCGAGATTTTTTTCAACTTCCATAAAAAAATATCAAATCACTTGACCGTCTTTGTATAAAATGTTGTTTTTTTTTTATAAGAATTACAAAAGTCATAGAACAAATATTGTTCAGAATGCTTGATAGAAAATGTAGTCAAAGGGATGTAATTTTTACGGATACATCCTGTACCTATATTTTTTTCTTGTCCTGGGACCTCTTGCGTAGCTATCACTTTAAGAGCGATCCAATAACTACCGCACCACCGAAGCTGTCAAACTTTGACATAACATACACTTGAGTGCAATGCAAATGCTCACCTCCATTAGAGTGTAAAACAAGTAGGTAAGCGCTTTAATCGAATGCTTTAATTTGAGTGTATGACAAGTTGGATGGGTGGTCGGGAAGCACGAAGAGACGACACGCGAGGGGGAAATTAATCGATTTGCATAGTTTAGCTTCAATAAGAGACTTAAACGATGCATTTGATGACGAATTATGCACATAGTTGGTACCACAGTATAAAGAGAGACCAGAGGTTTTCTCATGAACAGAAACTTGAGATTGTTGAAAAAACGCAGTGAAATGCATTAATAGGGCCTCACACTTACAGTGAGGATTTATTAGTCGTGTTGGTGCGTTAATCGTAGGTATATGGAAAACGAAACATCGTCAAGGTTGTGACGACGCAACGAATTAATGGGGCCTCACTCTAAGCACAAAACACGGTAAAGATATCGAAACCAACACATCGTGGGCGCTGTAACCCACTAACGGGGCCTCACTTTAGCACAAAACTCGGTAAAGAAAAAATATCCCAAATAGAGACATTTAACAAACGGCCGAACCAAGCACAAAACATGGTAAAGATATCGAAACCAACACATCGTGGATGCTGTAACCCACTAACGGGGCCTCACTTTAACCAATTATAAAATATGGTAAAACATCGAAAGCAACGCATCGTCGATGTTGTAACTCACTAATAGGGCCTCAGCACAAAAAGCGGTAAAGACATCAAAACCAACGCTTCGTCGATGCTGTACCCACTAACGGGGCCTCACTTCAGCACAAAACGCGGTAAAGAAAAAAATATCCCAAATAGAGACATTTAACAAACGGCCGACTCGCACCGAAGGCAGCCTTATCCGGGTATTTGTCGGCGATAATCCGCGCAGAATTGGTTACGGAGCAACACTCGGATCGGGATAAACGCGCCAATAGATATGAACGCCCACATGTCTGAGATTACCGGGCTTGTGTTTCAATGGTTACGTATTTGTTGTTGACAAATTTACGCCCTTTATTTTGTTAGTACTGTTTTGTCCTTTCCAATCACCCAAATTTTACTCTTTAAATATACTTTTATTTGATAGGTGGCAGACGAGCAGACAGATCGCCGCGCTTGATGCTAAGTGCATATAGACACCTGCAACACCAGTAGAGTCACAAGTACGGCTGCCACCTTGGCAACTCAAATTCGGCCTCCGGTACCCTTACTCACACGAATAAACACAGCGTAGGAGCTGCTTAACGCCGGTCTTCTGTGAGGCCGTGGTATCACTCCTGTCGAGCCGGCCCATTCATTTCGAGGGTTGGGTCTCCCACAGTATTTTAGCGCGCCCACGCCATCTATAAGTACTGATGGAAACAAATGTCACGAACCGAAGACTGAGCAGTAGTAATTAATAAATCTTAATTCTATAAAAAAATAAGCGTATAAACTATTATAAAAATAATACAAATTATACAAATCTACAATCAATATCAAAATTATCAATCACGCTCATTTCGTGATACCATTAGAATACAATTAGAGTAATTATACTAATACAAAAACAAAGTCTAATAAAAACCTAATTTACCAAGCCTGCCATTGAAAGCACGCAAGTGACAAATCTAGCCAGTCAAAACACAATTTACATGACCTAGAAAGGTGACTTGATTACATGGTTAGTAAAATACTAGGTGCCTACCCAAAATGAGTGTTTTATTGAGCACTTTCACAAATGAAATACCGATTATATAAAGTAAAAAGTATAGTATCAATTTATACTGTCCCACTGCAGGGCAAAGGCCTCCATCATAGAAATCAAGTACGGAACCAACCGACAAGTACGATGATCTGGTGAGGATCGCGGGAATTCCTTATATGCGGGTGGCACAGAACCGACTTGTGTGGACAACATTGGAGTGACCCATGTCCAGCAGTGGATGTTTGTTGACTGAAATGATGATGATGATGTTGCAGGTATATCAATTTCGCGCTATTTGGTATTATAGTGAGTTGAGAGCAGATGTAGGTAAGGTCCAAAATACTTTTTATCTCACAGGGGGAACGCAGAAAGCCCGCATGTCCCCCTAATGGGAACCACTTAGAGGCATACTCATTAAGCCCTTTGCGGTGCTCTTTCATCGCAAAAAGTAAACACTATACTCAGCGACATTTAAGTAAGTGAGTGAGAGCAGCCGATGCCCAATCGGGTGCATAGGCGGTTAAACGTTGACACCTGTGACTCCACTGGTGTTGCAGGTGTCTATGGGCGGACGCCTATTTACTGTATTTCAGGTGATCCGTCTTCTCATTTACTTACATAAAAAAACAGATAGAATGGTACAAATTTCCAGGATCAATACCTCTATTGGTCATAGCCAACCATTCTTCTATAACATGAACCCATTCAGTCACAATGACCGAAGCGCGTTTCAATTCATGCCAATTCTACGCACCAAAAATAGCCCCCAATTGCATAATATTACGACCACAATAAATTTCAGCGTGGAAAATATCACGTCGATTGCGTGTTCCATATTATAACACGGCACTGAATTAATACTAACAATTACTTGGGGCGCACGCACAAAAAAGTGTACAAATTGCTACTGTGCGTGTGAGAGTGGGACGAGGTATAGTGACGAACTTAAGGCGAATCTGTCGAATGTCACATTACAAGGTAGTTGAAGTAGTTGCAACATAGTGGTGCTTAGGTCTGTCTTCTGATGGCAGCTTTAACATTCATGGAGAAGAACTAAACAACCACCCTCGTACTGGAGTGCAGAAGAGTGATCAGCGACCAGTCTAAAATCCGAGCCTATCCTATAATCACATCAATTTAACATCCGTCATTGATTGGTCCATCATTGTGGTGTTTTAATTTTTGACGATCAGAAAAATCACCAAATCGAATACTCACGATCCAATTTCCTAATCCAATCTATTAAACATAAAATGATCACAGCCTCACAGAAGTCCGGCATGTTGCTACAGGTGCTGCTGCACCTGTGCTGTTACGCCGAGTGAATGCGGTTACCGGAGGGAAAGGGGGTAAAGGTTGAGATCCCACAACTCCACTGGTATTGTGAGTGTCTATGGGCAGCGGCAACCGATTACCATATCTTACCGAGGAGATCCGAGTGCTCGTCTGTCACCTATCACATGAAAAAATGCCCACACTGCTAGTGCGCGACTCTATGCATTACTTGATCCGCTCTCGCGAAAGCTTATCACCAATCTATGCATATATTTTATAACCTTGCCTGCCATTCTAATATAAAAACTGTGTTTTGTTTTGTTTAAATTGCAGTAATTTTGATAACAGCAAATTATTGTCACTGCTATTGTAAAAAACACGTGGGAATTGAATCCAGTTTCCGAACTAGTTGGTATTTCATAATTAATTTTAATATTTTTTAGGTTATTACCGTAAATATCTAATAATATGACCCAATTCAGAGTGAATGGTATCAATCACATACATGAATTACTCTGCTGCGGTCGGGTAGAAAGAAGTTTCTTTCCAAAACCTTCAATCAACACACAACTATGCATCTCCTAATTAACTTAACAAGGAACATCACGTAACTACTGACGTCTAAAAGACACTAGTGCAACTCTGCACCAGCGCCTTAAAGCCTTTCTCTCAAATTTTAAGAGGAAAAGTCAATATTCGTTCGTGAACCGCCGCTTGCAACTGCTCATTAAAACTTGTCTCACAAGTAGGGTGTTCACAGGCTTTGGGAAAGCAGGGAAAGAGATTTCCTGCCTTTGCATCTTATCCTTAGTACCTGTTCAATCAAATTTACCTAAATAAGTCATCTCTGCGTGTAATCCACAGTAGTATAGAACGCCCCGTTGGTCTTCGGTATCGAATCCTGAGTCAAGCAAAAGTGTGTTTCAAATTTTTCATATAAAGCTCGGGTTTGTGATCATCAATCCGCATTAGGCAAACGTGGTGATTAAGAATAATCCTATCATAGCAGCGATGACTTGATTTCTACGATGGAGGCCTTTGCTCTGCAGTGGGACAGTATGTATATAGGCTGATACTTTTTAGAAAGCTGTCACTTCGGAGTTCGGAACCAGAGGCTGGCTGGGGTCATTGAATAGCATATGAGGCACTTTGTCCTCCTTCCATGCGCTCCAGGGTCCGAAGCCCTGTCATAGCCGAAATGATGACCCATTAGGACCCCTTCGTCGTAGACGTGGTTCTTTGTGCGGACCACGACGTTAATTTCACTTCTGAAAACAGACCCTTAACAAAAGTAATTGGTGATCCAGTAAGGATCTATCAAGTCACAGTCTCTATTAATTCAGTGGCAGTGAGTTCATAGAGACTGTATGCAAATCCTCAACATCCGTGCCACAGGGACATCACTGTAAGATACTCAGCATTTATGCTCTGAATAATCTCAACCAAAAGTGTCCTAAGCTGTCATAAGACACATCCCACCTATTATCTAGACGGTATTTGAGCCGTTAACTCGGGGAGAACTGCTAATAACTCGCATACCTGAGTTACTGTTGAGTTGGGAACTTGCGCGAGTCTTGCAGACGTGGGTAAACAGGCTTAATTGTTAGTGATGTTGTTGAGCACAATGACGCCGCGGCTCTTAGCTCCAGCCGGACCGAACTGGTACAAGTTTTAACAAGTTGCTGGAGTCGTTTGATTCGGGTCGATAGTGGATGTGAGCGTCAACTGATAAGTGAGTAGTTACAAGCTTGGGTACGCGATTTCATAAGGGCATTAACGTCGAGTTAACCTTTTTAGGTTCCGTAACCAAATGACAATGGAACCTTATTAGATTCGTCAAGTCGTCAGAGATCTAGTATGACATCATCATCCACTGCTGGACGTAGACCTCCCCCAAAGTTCTCCACACAGTTCGGTCCTGTGCCACCCGCATCCATGGAATTCCCGGGATCTTTACTAAATATCCGGTCCATCTTGTGGAGGACCTGCTACAGTAGCGATTTCCTATACTCAGACTCCAATCAAGGACCTTTCTACCCCAACAGCCGTATATTCTCCTTGCAATATGCCCTGCCCATTTCCTTATGAGCCACACAATTCTTTGGGCTATGTGTTTGACCTTGGATCTCCTGCGGAGATTAAGTACCTAAGTTTTTTTTTTCAAAACGCCATAAATCTTTAACCGCAATAATTTGCCTTTAAGATTGCATTCAATTAACTAAAATATTTAAAAAAAACTTGTTGCTACGGAATACTTCATGGGCGAGGCCGACTCGCCCTTAGCTGGTCTATAAACTTTGGACAAGGAAACGAAATGGCCTTCCTTTAAACGGTCTTTGGTCGGGTTTAACCCTATCAATTGTATAAGCCTATTATTGGCTTATCTAACCGATATGCTAATCAATATTATGGTACCGTTTAAGATAGGGTTCAAGAATTTCACCAAGCTATTATAATCTCTACGCGCAAAGCATTTGAATCATTTTACTCATCTCCCAGTGGTACCAACCACCAATACAAACCTCATACGTAAGCATTGCAGCTGTCAATACCTGTGGCTAGGCCCGCTACATGTGGCTCCATCTTCTGCCAACCGCTCGCAACTACTCACAATTTACGTCCCGACCTTAAGGGCCAAATGTCAGCCGCCTACAATAACAACACATGTTCCCGCCCACGTCTTCGCCCGTGCACATAAATATTCATCGAGTAACCCGTAGCTGTGACAGAAATTACTCTCGCGTTTTTCATTCAATCCGGCGAGATCAGAAGCTCTGATGGAGTAAGGTCAGAAGAAAAGTGACGTTTTAATTTCCAATTTTATCGGCCGCTCCAAACTTTTGTTATTTATCGTTGTTCGTTTTGTGTAGTTCGGTTGAAATATGTAGCTCCGATTGCCGTAATTTGGAGTGTTGAAAACAGAATGCGATTGGTTTACTTCGTATTGTGGAGTTGTGGAGTATTTTGCCCGTTGTTATGTATCCGTGTAATTAAGCTTCAATCATGGTTAAAATATCTAGCAGAATAATACTTCATACTTTGATCATGGAATGGTTGTCATGGAAAATTGGAGTAGGTACATTTTTACAGAGGCTGGGGTCACAAGTGAGCTGGGCGCCGCGGCCGGTGTGTTTCGTCAGGGTACCAAAGGCCCGATTGGGAGAATAGGGTTGAAAAAATAAAGGTGGGCAGCATGTTTGTGACTCCACTAGTGGCAACACTACCTGCAAAGGTATCTATTGAGTTGAGCGTCTGCCACCTATCACATAGAAAAAAACTTATAAAGGCACTTTAGGTTCTTCCTTTCAAAATTTTAATAATAAATTCTAACTTATAGTTATCTTGCTAACCGTACTTAACGAACCGCAATCGCCTTTGATATTATAACAGCGAACAATTGAATTGGGCCCAATAGGAATGAGTTGTTATCATGTCCCTCTATAATAAGACAAGCATACGACACCGTGTTAGACATGCTGCGTGCGATGGGTTTGCGTCATCGGCAATCATATCTTTTGAATATTATTATAGGCATGAACAGACAGCCAGACATAAGGTTACCACAAGCTGTCCCACAATTGATATTCAACCTAATGAGCTTGACAGTAAGATGAAAGTTGATTGAAGAAATTTGTTACTATTGTACTTATACTTTAATATGTGACTACGTGTACAAGTGTATCGAAATACTATAAACAAAGTGTAACAAAAAAGGGGGGTTTCAACCATAAAGGGATATAATGTGTACCTTGTGTAGATTCTATATGCAAAGTTTCAAATTAGAAAATGTTTATCTTTTTCACATCTTACCGTAATTATTTATAAAATTTTGTATGCAAACAATTGTCAAGAATGCAAGGAGCGGTAACTATTAAAAAAGAAGCGGTCAAAGGTTAATATCCCTATCAGCTGATTGCTCATTAGTGAATTGCGTATTGAAATGGATTTCTCGAAGTATTTAATTTCAATTAAATATTAATAATCGTACCTAATATTAACTTGGCAGGTCAAAAACTCTATTATGAGATTTGTAAAGTGTGTCAAAATCGATTCACTTTGGGATGATACCCCCTTTTTGTTACCTGTAAAAGGACAGGGCGATCGCAGCTCAGTGAGTGAGAAGTTTCACAAGGAGCAAAATCAAAATTCCATCATATATTCTTCGATTGCAAACAAAAGTCTCAAAAGCAATATGTAACATTCTATTTGATTTTAAATTAAAATCAACACATGTCTAGAATTACTTATTAAGTCAATGTTTTTGTCTAATTTAATTTCTGTAATTGAGAGTAAAGAAATAACAGATGTTTCCACAAGTAGGGGTGGCTTATCAAAACAACGTTCGAACTTGGCATTATAAAGACGTCTTGATGTTTTCCTTAACTTTTTGACGTTAGATGTGGCTTTAATACGGGTTAAGAAGGCAATAATAATTTAATATTTTATAATGATTTCGTGTTTCTTTTTTCGTTGTTTCGTCATTATTAAGACGTAGATGAGAGAAGTTGCAGACAAAAAAAACTCGTGGAGGGCTCTTGGGAAGGCATTTGCTAAAAAGCAAGATAATCTTGAAGTGAATTAGATATAAGTCAAATAATATGTGATAGAATATGACGTGAAAATTATAAATAAAGCCAATATAAAATAATTACAAAATAATTCATTTGTGTGTGGGAGAGTCAGGCCTGGAATAAACAAGTTGGCAAGTTTAAAAGGTTGTCTGCACATTTGTGACTCCACTGGTGTTACGGGCATCCATCGGCGAAGTAAAGTAAGGTAAAGTAAACCTTTAAACTGTCCCACAGCAGGGTAAATGCCTCAATCATAGAAACAATGCAATCACTACTATGATAGGATTAGGCTTAATCACCACGCTTGCCTAATGCGGATTGGTGATCACAAACCCGAACCACAGTTCTAAAAATTGGAGACACCTCTGCATACTTAACTCAATTTTGCAATTTTTGACAACTGTACCCGTGTTCTATCAAAGGTTTAAATCAGATTACGTTAGTCAATTTCGAATCTTTAAAGGTTTTTAGCCATTTGTCTACGGAACCCTAAAAAGGTCCGAAACTTGATATGACGCAACTCGCGAACAACTGTCGAACAAATGTAATCAACAACAGCGTTGTTCGAAGCGTTTCTCAGGTACTATGAGTTTCAGTGAGCGGCTGAAAACTCATAGTTCAAAATGAAACAAATAGTAATAATCGTAGTAGTGTAGGGTTGGTAGCTTTCAATCTGCGGACACATCTCTGAATTTGAAGACCGTCTAGCGTAGTGTTAAAGCGCCGGTTGAGACGCAACAGTCGCGAGTTTGCTTCCCGCACCAACAAAAATGTTTCTCGATGAAAGATATTATTATTTCTTGGGTCTGGATGTTTGTGGTTACCTCGCTGTTTTTGTATTCTTTATAATATTCCATATAACATTATTTTATTTTATTTATTTATTTATTGTTTATTGTAACTGTAATCTTAATAATGTTTTTTTTTTTAATTATTAGCAGAAGGAAAATTGTAATGATTATAATTCTAAAAGAGTAACTACTGAGTTTCTTGCTGATTCTTCTCGGTAGATATCAACTTTACGAATCAGCGGTAGCTTCCATAAATTATTTGACATTCATAAATGTTCTTTAAGGACTTAAATTGAATAAAGAATATCTCTATTTCTATTTCTATGTCGATTTCAGAATAATACAATTTTAAGAGTTAGAAACTCAGCTACTCTTTTCAAATTTATTAGATGAGTGACACCCCTGAAATTATTTATCGCCGCTACAGCCCTGATTGCGAAACTTTGCATTGCATCGTTGCATTTCACTGTAGGTTGATTTATTCAATATCTGTACAGTGTTCCTATTTTTAAAAATGTACAATAACTATTTGCATGGGTTTTTATGGGTGTCTGAATCCAGTTAGGATCTGATTTATTATTTATAGGCACCACAAGTGAATAATATACTTATAACAAATTATCTAAAACAACATCACATTAAGGATTTTCCCTTTTCCAATGGAAATCAGGAACAACGAACGGGAGCGGTACCACAAATACCTATCTGTTTCATCAACAATCTACATTTTTATTTATTTAGGCATTAAATATGGTCATTTTGATAATAAAGTACAAGTATTATTGTTAATATCCATAAAAGTCAATTCAGCACTTTTTACGTGAAAGACAAACTTTTGCGATTGGATCCTACAATGGCGGCGACACTTTTAACGCATGCACGCAGACTGGCGTGAAGCAGCGCCTACGCTGTGTTGCGTCGAGTGAGTGAGGGTACTGGAGACCCAATTGGTGGGAAGAGGGTTAAAGATTGGTAGCGCACTTGTAACTCTGCTGGTGTTGCAGGTGTCTATGGGCGGCGGCAATCGCTTACCATCAGGTGATCCGTCTGCTCGTCTGCCACCTTATCATAAAAACAACATAGGCATAGGGTTACAGACAGATGCTCTCCGTCGCTTGTCGCATCGCGCCAGCGGTCACGTGCGGCGCGACGTTGCCAGACCGCGCGGTCGCCGTGACGTCACAACATGGCCGCGTGAGCTACAAGTCCGACAGCGACTTGCGAGCAATGTAGTGTTGGAGCTAGGATGCAGATTTATTATAGTATGTACGATTTTATTGGTGATTGGTGTTGTATAGTCGTTTGGGTTGCTTAAATGTATTTTAACTTAAATGGTTGCATAAGAATTATAAATTTAATGTTTATGTTAAATATTTTTTTAAATATTATTGAATTAAATAACTCTCAATGTTAATGTGTACTTATAATTAAAAAGATCTTTAATTTTATTTTCAGTTTATTTAAATTATTTGAACAAATAATAATACCTACATAACCGTATTGTTCAGTGAATTTGACGTAAAAGTATCACAAATCAAAACTTACTCTTCTTTTTACTAACTTCAAAAAAGGAGGTGGTTTTATGTTCGACTGTATCTATGTTTTGATGCTATAAAAAATTAACTATCAATGTGATTGAAAAAAATCAATCAGTGACTTGTTGTTATAAATATAAATTAATAAATTATTTTTTTTTATAATATAGGTAATTTCATCAGTTATTCTAAATAATCCTTTTACTTGATTTGTCAATTATTCAAAACTACTTTTTAGACAGCTGAACACCAATAGTCACAAGTGCGCACCCAACATTTAACTCCCTTTCACCCCAATTGGGCCTCTGGCACACTCCCTCGGCGAAACAAGCACAGGCGCTGCTTAACGCCAGTCTTCTGTTTATTCGAAAACTTAACTATTTAACACCTCATAATATTTGAAGTCAGTCCCCCAGCCTATGTTCCGCGTAGCGAGCATTCTGCCGCAATACGGCAACGTCGCACCGCGGCCGTCGCGAGTCGGTCGGTCGTATAGTCGCTCTCTTTAGTACCGCTGCTGTCGCGTCGCAGGGACTACGTCAGTTCTATTTGCGACTTTATACTAAAACACTACCCCATTAATCAAAAAAAATCTTAAATACCATTACGGTTGACTCAAGTGCAGTTGAAGAATAGTAAATGTGAAAAAAATGTGCGACGAAAGAGAAACTCCACCAGAAAATCAGGTAAAAGATTCATTGTCAATGCGCAAGTCGAAAATGGTCCTATACATTGATGCGTTGATCAGAGAAGTCAAAAAGCGACCAATCCTATGGGACAAAAGACATAACCACTATGGCTGTAGGACCAAGGTTACCAAAAGTTGGATGGAGGTCGCAGCTGCAGTTCAAAGAGGACGTAAGTTGAACCTTATTTAAATACAATAAGAACGAATTCCCTTTGTTTATGCAAAGGAATCGTTTTGCTTTTTCTCGCATAAACAGTTGAGTGAGATACGCGATTCGTTGTTTACGCATAGTGCTTTGTGAAGGTTAGAGATCGCGAAGTCAGTTGGTTCGATTCCCGTATAAAGTGTTAGTTAAATGGGATCATTGAGTTTTTAATTGCTAATTAGTAATTACATAATTATTTAGTAAGTAATGGAATTTGATTTTTCTACATTCCGTACCTACTTAATATGGATTGACCTAATGGCGTATTAGATTGTGAACATGTCTCATACGCTAAAGGTCGTGGGTTCGATTCCCAAACTTAGATGTTTGACGTCAAATATTATACATTATTTAAGTAGGTACCTATTAGTAATTTAGTACGTCATCTAATATTACTTTCTTAACTTGGATCAAATCAATCAGAACGGTGGAAGCTCAATGGATATGAATGCGCCTTCCATGCAAGAGATCGTGTACCTATGTATATGCGTATTTCTACCATTAGCTTAGCGGTGAGAAAATCAAACGTTTTTGATAGTTTCTGATTTTTTTCACCTTTGTAACAACAATCATTTCAATTGTTTCGCCTGGATATCTAAAGACCCTAGTCTAGTGACTTAAGTACCGGGCCGTGATCTCGGGGTCCCCGCAAAGGCAAGCGTGGTGTTTAAGTCTTATCCGGTACCCTCACTCAGTCGGTGAAGACGCAGCACAGGTACTGCTTCACGCCGGTTTCCTGTGGGGCCGTGGCATCACATGTTATTAGTTTCATCAATTAACACGTTATTTTTTCTTTATTTTCAGCGGAGGAGGTGAAAGCAAAATGGCGGAATCTAAAGGACTCCTTCCATAGACTAGAGAAACGTATCGAGCTGCCTTCAGAAGACGAGGGAAAACCTTTATCATCCTATTATACAGGCCAATGGGTACACTTCAAGAAACTCCTATTCCTCAAAGACACACGCAGCATGAGAACTAGCAACGAAGATTTCGTAGAAACAGATGTACCTGATATATGCATTGATGGTATCAAGGGAGAATTTGACCTTTCAGAACACTCACGAGATTCGGAAGATGATGAGAAAAGTAACGAAGTAGAAAAGATATTAACAGAACCAGCTATTGCATTACACAGTGTTTTCAATGCTCCAAATATTTGATTGCTAATCCTGATCCCAATATTAGTGATAGTAGAAGATTAGAGAGTGATAGCCAAGAAAATAAGATACGCTTGTTAGACTTACCAGAAACGAATATAGATGAAGATTTGCATTTTGTTAAGTCGTTAGTCCCATTTTTAAGGAGATTGAATCCGATAAGGAAGTTGATTGTGAGGAATGAGATGCAAAACTTGTTGATAAAGGAGATGTTGTGTGGGAATTGTAAGTCTTTTGGTCCGCAGCCGAACTGTAGGTGTGATATGAGCTAGCAGCAGGGGTGGATCTTTCCCCTGTAGCGCCTGGATGCAATCATAATATTAGGTGACCCCAATGGGGACTATCGCCTGTGAAAAATAACTGTGGAACGGAGTTTCATCTAGAAAACGTTACTAGCTATTTATTATGGGAGATGTCAAATTGTCTCTAATTAATCAATGACGTAAAAGTTGGACATCAGTGTAAAGGTACAATTTTTCTCACGCAATATCCCCCATTGGTGGTCTGTACCAGACCTTTTGTGATATTTAAGACAACTTCCTATCGTCTGCTTATTTTTGTAAAAATTTCAATATTTTGTGTACGTTTCCTTGAAAAGGAAATAAAGAAGGAACCAAACGTGTTTCAAACAAGTTTTGACAATATCAAAAACTATATTAATTTAGAAGCAAAGATTAAAATCTTAGGTAACTAGGAGTCATATTTCCATTTGTTTGAGTGGATATAGTACGAGTAATAAATAAATGAATATATTATGTAAGCAGATTTTGCAATAATTTCTATCTATTATTTAAAAATAATGGTGAACATTTATTTGATTCCAATGTGAAAGATTATAATAATAATAATTTGTTGTGTTGGAATGATTCATTAAGTATTTTCATGTAGGTACTCAATCACATTATCAGTATCATAACAGTTACTATTTGTGATTTAATTATAGAATTGACTTTTTTGTACATTACAAAAAACACAAGTTTAAAGTACATATTTTTAGAATTCATAACTCGTTTTGATTGTTTCATGTTAAAAACCGTTGAAACATGTTGATTTATGGAAATAAAAATATTTAAGTATTGGTTAAGAATGGTTTTAATTAATGAATATCCTTTACACGGCCATTAACGATTGTTAAGGGCATTATACTTACTGATGAAAACAAACATTTGTATCTAAAGAGTATAAAATCTAAAAAAAACATTCGCTTCCCATGTAAAAATGATCAATGTAATTTGATAATATGATGATTGATAATTATAATTTGTACAAAGAAGGTATTTTTTTTAGACATAGGTAGATCTAGTTTATATGACGAATAGGTAATTATTTTAGATATATAACAAAACAAACTTGATGATTAAGCCTCTAACCCCATCATAGTAGCGATGATGATGGTTTCTATGATAGGTGCTTTTGTCCTGCAGTAAGACAATTGATAGGCCTTAACTTTACGGATTATTTTAAATTTTTTCTTGATGTAGATGAATCAAGTGGTTTATTTATAGCCACCTTAGTACTTCTGTAGTAAGTACTATCTTATAGGTAAGCCCGTTGGATTTAAAAGCAACCTGTATAGAAATGCAGGTGTACTTTACTATCGGAGCCTGGCTGGCTGTAAAGGGGCTGAGTTTTATTACTGAGCGTTAGATGAATTCTTGCCGGCTTTATGGCTTAAGTTTGGCTATTATCTCAACTATAGTTATAGGCTTTAAAACAGGGTTTGGTCAATTTAGAAATAAGATATTTTAAGGTACTATTAAGATTTTTTTTGGCAGAAACTTCATTCATTTGTGCTGTTTCACTAAAAATTTCATGTTTAATAAGTTGAATGTTTTCTTTGCTTCAAATAGGCAGATGACTACTTTTAAAATTGAGTTAAAGAGCCCAAAAACGTTATAAGTCGAAATCGATGAAAATTCTTAACTCAGGGTGAAAACATTTTTTATAGTCAACCACTCTATTGCAACACAAATAAATCCTTATTTGTGCTTTGCAGTTTACTTGCAGCACCATCTATAGTAAATAATACTTTATGCAATACTAAGAACGCTCCGTTAGTCTAGTGGTTTAAGTACCGGGCCGTGATCTCGGGGTTCGATTCTTGGTCTTGAAAATTGCAAACATATTTAGCTCAGGTTTTAATTACACATCCATTAGCGGAAGAGGGCTGGCTGGAGCTGGATGCGAGTAGCCGAAAATCGATCAAAGTGGCGAGCATTTGGAGAGGCCTATGTCCAGCAGTGGACTGCAAAAGGCTGATCATGATGATAATCCACATAAGGCAAGCATGGTGGGTGATGAAGCCTAATCCCATCATAGTAGCGATGACTTGATTTCTATGATGGAGACTGTTCCCTGCAGTGGGACAGTATAATAATATGTATATAGGCTGATACTTTACTTTTACTTTACAATTCTAATAACTAAACTGAGCCCGTTTGTATGAAAAAATCGCAGTGTTTAAATTTTTTTGAGCCGCGTTTATAATGAATTAATCATTCCCACTCAAAAACTATCGAATCAAACAATTCGTATTTTCCAACTGTTCTGTATTTTGTAACGAGTGCACCGAACAGCAACAAAGTAATGAAAAGCAAATGCCGAAATACAGGCTTTATATTGACATAAGTCAAAATGTTAAGGGGTTTTTACACCAACAGTAACACTTTGTATGTACTTTAATTTTTTAATATAAAGAAAAGGTGTGCCTGTGAACATTTATATCCCTTTATCCTCTTGTTCAATTATAATTTTGAATAAATTTTGTTCAACGACTTTTCAAAATTACTTAATTGAAAAACTTTTCGAGTCCTCATACAACTGTGGGAGAGCCACGCTTTCGGCATGAATGGGCCTGCTCGACCGGAGTGATACCACTGCTTCACAGAAAACCGGCGTGAAGCAGCCCTGTGCTGTGTTTCGCCGAGTGAGCGAGGGTACCGGAGGCCCACCCGGGGGAAGGGGATAAAGGTGGCAGCGCACTTGTAACTCCACTGGTGTTGCAAGTGTCCATGAGCGGCGGCATTGCTTACATCAGGTGATCCGCCTGCTCGTCTGCTACCTATCACATAAAAAAAAACAACAAAAACTAGTCACGTGACCGACTTTGTATGAAAAGTTGAAAATTATTTATGCGAATTTCGAAAAGTCACAAAACGAATGTTCTTTAGAATGATTGATAGAACACGTGGTTTAGAAGTTGTAAATGTATACAGCTACACCCTGTATAATAGAATATATCGCTGGAAAGACGTAGTCTCCAAGGACTTTAAAGCACTAAACATAATAATTATCCTTCTTATGTTAACAAACATGTATACAATGAACAAATGAATAAATAAATAAACGTGCATGATTGGTCTGAATTGGCACATGACCGAACAAAATGGCGAACTTAGACGTCAGAGGCCAAGACCCCTCACCGCTGCTAATCACAGATGTATTCACTATGTGACGTATGGGAAGCGGAACTAACAGAATTCCTTCTTCTAGCATATACAATTAATTTACATAATGCCGTCTTTTTCCGTGCTGATGCAATCTCGCAATGGGGAGGTGTGTCACATGCGTAAAGATTGCATCAAAACTATAGAAATAGAAGGTCATAGAACAAGTTAGGTCCATACAGAACACTTATGAATGTCAAAACATAAATTATAATCTACCACTGGTTCAGAACGTCGATTTCTACTGAGAAGACACATAAAATTAGAGGTATAAAAATATTACCTATGTATTATTCTACAGTTAGAGGAAACCTTCATGCTAGTATTTATGGGTAAGGCGGCAGAAGAGCAGAAGATCACCTGATATTATGATTGCCCCGCATATAGACACCTGCAACACCAATAGAGTCATAAGTGCGCTGCCAACCTGATGAAAAGAGGGAGGAAAAATGTCTTTCGATAAAGAATAATAACGAAATAATATTTTTTTTCTAGCTCAATTCCAACATGGAATCGTAGACTCTTTCAAGTAGCTCAGCATCCAGTATGCATACCCCTTAACATTTTCCCCGACAGCTCACTCCACCCCTCACCAGGTGTATTTTAAGCGACCTGTATAGAATTGCAGGTGTTCTTTACTATTGGAACTTAGCTGGGCTGTAAAGGGAGAGAGTTTTATTACTCCGCCCGTTAAGACTAGTGATGTGACTATACTCTGATTCATCATAATTCACTAAGTAAACTGACAGTTAGTTGTCAATGTGTCATCCCCATACATTATCACTCAATTTGACACATGCAAAATGTCAAAAATGCATAGAAACTTGTCATTTTCATCTGCCAGTTTACTTTACATGATTATAAATCAGAGTATGGCCGAAGTTTGGCACTCAAGGCATTTGAGACATCTTATGGTTTGATTCAGATTATGTTGGTTTTATGTGATAAGTAGCAGAGCAGACGAATCACCTGATGATAAGCGATTGCCACCGCCAATTTTTTATAATTTTTATTGTAGGTCTGGGAACGTTCGTTTCCAAGTGGACTCTACAACCAAATTGATCTATTGTGTCTTCCACTCCCTCTAGAGATCGTCTCCCAGGCCCACGGTCGTCATGAACCGTATGATAGAACTAGTAGGTACCCTCACTTACTCAGCGGAACACAGCGCAGGCGCTTTGATAATGAACCACATGTGACTCCTCTGGTGTTGCAGGTGTATATGAGCGGCGGTTATCGCTTACCATCAGGTGATTCGTCGGATCATCTGCCATCTTTATCATAAAATAACCATGATTCAGGATTTGGGGAGTCTGGTAATGTCAATAAAATGACACCCGTCTGACCTTTGTAGTATAGAATTAGACCATCTGAAACATGGGTCCAAAATGATAAGAAAGTAAGGAAAACCTCTACTTATACGGTAGTGACTCAACTCAAAATCGGTCATTTGAGTTAAGTCATTTACATCCGATAATACTCGAGTGCAAGTCACGGCGCATCACTACTCCTGCAGTTAAGACGAATTCGTACATTTTATCGTCAAAGTTCCTTCGGAGTGTTTTCTAATTTTCTCCCCTCATTATTTTGTAGTTGGTGAAGGCTTCTTGTAACTGTTTTTAATGAAACGTAACTTAGTTATGGATTGGGAAAACCTTAAACTTGGAAGAAAATTATAAACCTACATTGGTACAAGTGATTTAAAGTAAGATTTTTTCTCGCTTTTGGTCATAGTAAAGTGGTAGTAGTAGCAAAGTGTATAAGCTTATTTACTGTTCCACTGCAGGGCAAATACCTCAATCATAGAAATCAAGTCATGGCTACTATGATAGGATTAAGCTTCATCACCACGTTTGTCTAAAGCGGATTGGTGATCACAAACCCGAGCTATGTTCGGAGAATTCGAAGCATATTTTTACTTGACCCGGGAATCGCACCCAAGACCTCGAAATCACCGTGATTTACAAAGCATTGCTCTACCAAGGCAGTCTACTTATCTCTACACACAACAAATCAATATGTTGTCATTATTTCTAGATTTGCAAATTCTCAGAACTAACTTGTATAAATAACATTTTTTCAACAGTAAACAAACTTGAAATTCTCCTCGAGCCAACGTTGATCTATAAAAGCCCTTACTCCTGCTCCGATTCACTCCTAATTGTTTGCTCTACCTAGAGCTCCGTGAATGCACCAAATAGAACAGTCTTTGTGGAGAGCTCTATCGGGTCTCAAGATGCTTTTTAAACATTTCCCGTTGCACTATTGAGAGCGTCGACCGTTGAATCGATTGGACATAGAGCTGGTGAACAGAATGCCAAATTGATACTTTTCTGGAGAGCGATAGAAGCTAGAATGACCATGTGTTTTTATTGGTAAGGACGTTGTAAGTTGAAACTTAAGCACGCATTTTTGTATTTTTCTTCATTGATTTTTTTTTAGTACCTTAAAAAGAAAAAGTGGAACCATTACAAGATCAATGTGCTGTCCGTCTGTATGTTTGTCAATGCCATTAGGGAAATTGTGAAGGTATTGAATAAAATTCACAGTCAACCATAAAAATGCATATTTAAAAAAAAAACATGGAACATATTTTTTACGGACTCTCTCTATATGTATTTATAAAATGCTTCTATTTGCTATTTTTAGATATAGGTATTGAAATCATCCACTATCTTTTTTTGGGATGATGATGACCACGTTTAGTTACCATAGACTAATTCCGACCAACTTTTAATTTCGGGTTCTTTTTCTATCAGACTTTTACAAAAAAAAATCGTATTACATTGTATAGGCACACCTCAGTCCGACTTCTCATTGGAGATTCTTGTTCTGTCAGACTACTTTATAAAATAAAAATTGTAATTACATTGTTTAGGCTCACCCGTCTGTATTTTAAGAAAAAATATTCTTTGACCGGATCAACAGTGTGGATATCGTCCAGTAATTGACACGTCATTAGTGGGCAGCCCTTTCTAGGGCTGTGGAAATAACACCACTGGGCTTGTGTGGGATTTGTGTTGTTGGATATGTGTTGGACGCTACAATTGTGTTTCAATTTGTGGATTCGTTGTTGCTCTGCGTTAGAGCTGGTTCAGTACAATTGCAGTTTTTGGTTCACAATAAATAAATTAAGATAATATCAGTGCTAGTTTTTCACATTGTCTTAGTTTCAATCTAAGGCTTGTGCTATAGAAACCAGAAATACCGATGGAGCTGACAAACACACAGACTCAATGTGATTTAAAAATTTCGTGTAAGCTTCTCCCTTGCTGGCATAAGATTCCAGTTCTTATTTTTTGGTTCGATCAAAAATATTCCTTAAAAACCCAGTGTTAAGGAATTTTTGATTCAGTGTTAGCCCAAAGTCTGGAAATACCCCCTGCCTCAGCAAAATATGCATCAGACTGAGAATTAGACCCAGAGTTTCTTTAAACTAGTGTCAAAGGGTTTTTTTTTAACAAGCATGGTGGCCTGCGGAGCTCTTAAGACGACCAATAGACCTCATCTTCTCTTAAGGGGCTACATAAAAAAAAAACCTTACCTTCATTGTGGCTTTGCCAGGTCCCTGGGAGACGGTACAATCTGATACTAAGGTGAACATTAATTCATACCTTTATCTAAGTCTGTAATTTTTTAGAAACACGATTTGGCGAGTTTGGTTCGATAGTTTTTCGATTTGAAAATACCTCTAAAAATTACGTTTTCCTCCAGATATTTACTGAGCGAGATTACCAATTCAATCGGAAATTCCTTTAATTAGTAGATATTATAAATACTGATGTCTGGTATGTGTCAGAATTTTGTTATTCAGCCTAGTTTTTTTATAAATACGTAATTAATTTTCGTGATTTTGTCGACATCTTTGAGCAACTTGATAGAATCTGGGTGCAACGTATTCACGACTTTATTGACATGACCATTGAGTATAATTGTGTAGCCGTGTTCTCACCTGCTCAGTGCTGCGACAGCTCTCTTAGACGACGGACCTATGCCAGTTGCGAGCAAACTGAAGTATGTCATTATTAGTCAGAAAAACGAAATCTGCAAAAGAACAAAGACCAACATTGGAGTCGCTACGTGACTCAATTTTTGATAAAACTTTATCAGCGCCATATCATCAGCATACATCAGCACTTAACGAGGCTGTTCATGGATTTTCGATGTTGTCTGTCAGAAGAACGTAGAACCTTCGTGCACTCCGACAGTATAGGAGCAAAGTTAATTGTCACAACAGCGGTCAAAATTACAGAATTGGAATCGTGATTTCAATTGACGTTATCAGACGCAAAGCATATATTGACGTTATCAGGGACATCGCACCTCTCAACAACCTACCCGTTCAGATCACCTTGCCGTTCGAACTCCTGCGACAATAGCATGCTACAGAGGAATCCAAGGAGTTAATCTCACGAAGTTTCAATATTAGTTGGGATATTTTATCGCCTCTCATTTTTTACCTTTTTAAATTTTAAGTAGGTATGTTGCGTCTCCGTGGTATCCTAATTCGTTTCTGATGACGTGTGTTGACCGTGCCACAGTAAATATAGCTAAAACAGTATCGAAAGTCGGCCTTCTTGGTGAGAACGATTAGAGTTGTCCTTTTATGGCTCAATTCGATTATAGATTTATTTTCATAGAAATTTTAATCGTTAGTTTCACATTGAATGGCAATCACATTAAACAACCGAATCAATTAATGCATTGCTTGTGAGATATATTGTGTGATTGCCAAATCAATAAATGAATAACCGACTTGGCGAAACATGGATCTCACCACTTTTTACGGTAGTTGGGAGACTTGGTTTTTCTTGTCGAGTATTGTTTTTGATGGGATAGGTACATATATTAGCGGTCCGGTCGGTCGGCAGCGCACTTGCGACTCCTCTGGTGTTGCGGGGATCCATGGGCGGCGGTAATCGCTTACCATCAAGTGATCCGTCTGTTCGTCTGCCCCCTATCTCATAAAAAAAAGACAATTTTAACGAAAGCTTCAAACTGAGAGCGCGTCTAGCTCACATATTTTTATTCAAACGCAGCTTTTTTTTTGTCAGTCGTGCGAGTATAGACGCAAATAGTGTGCGAGCGAGAAGTGAATAGTTTCGCAGTTTTAATTTCTAATCCCAATGTTTATCCGCACGGGTAGTAATGGCTACTGTGCAACACATTTTTTCCTCCTGCTTTGACGCCAGATACTCAAACACTATACAAGCACACCAATACACCATCTCTCACAATTTTATACTTTAGCTTGCTCAGTAGTGTTATTGTCATGGCAGATCTCATCCATACTCTGATTTTGTTCAGTATTAATGAATAATAACATTGTTTTATCATTGCCCAAGAGGTACAGACCGATACGTGCAAAATGTGGTCGGGGTGTGGCCGGAATGGGTGTGGCTGTCAAGTTCACTGTCGCTCATGTCACAGCATATGCTATCGTTTTCACGATTTAGCATAATTTAGCTCTTTGGGTATTTGACTATATTTTTTTATGTAAACACATATCAAAAGATGCCTCAATTTAAGAAATATTGTTGAAAGAATCACTTGATTCTCATTTGAATTAGCTGAGATATCACAACTTTGAGAGCACATATTTTGGGCAATTCCAAAAACGCTCTGTACAAATGTCTATTGAAGTGTGACGTCACAACTCAAACTTCTGTGTAAATTTTGTTTGGGTTTTATAATAAAAGTTGGTGGAAAATGTACGGGTAGTTCAATGATATAATTATTTTTTTTAAATTTTATTCTTTAAAAATGGACTTGCCCATGAAACTTTGAATGCTCACAAAATCAGCTAGACGTTATATTTTAACTGAAAATGTTGGCCATTGGTTCTTATTTACCAATATTTTGAAAGAGTATCAATATTTTTTACTATATCGAGATTAGTCAAATACCCAAATGGTAGATTATTTTTATTATAATTGTTTGTATATTGTGTGTTTATTATTTGTTGTTTGTTCCAGTTTTTTTTTCTTAATATTTTTTTTCTAAGTGTCATTGTTGTTGTTTATTTTTTTGGTTTACCTATCTGTTGTATTGTTTCATGTGCGTGTCATTCATTCGTTCATTTATAAAACGTCACTCAAGGTCCATACTGAAAACTAGCGCTGCAGTGGCTTGAATGAAGCAGCTGCAGCATATGCTGAGTTTGGACCTTATTGACCACCTATCTGTCTATGTATGTAAGCACTTAATGTTCCTTTCCGTTTCTCGTATGTACCTACTTCTATTATGTATTCTGTGTCTTACTACTGTTGTGTTGTATCTCTTTTTGTTTGGTCAGTAAATATTTTACTTACTTACTTACTTACTGACGAGTGACGTCACACTTTTTGTATCTTGTGTGCGCATCTAGTAAATTTTGTTTGGTAGCCATATCAAATATTTCTTGTAATAAATACATAAATGGTTTTTATAGTAATAGTTGGGGTAAAATGTATTGGTAGTTCAATGATATTTAGGTAATTGTTGAATTTTTATACTTTAAAAATGGACTTTCCCATGAAACGTTGAATGCTTACAAAACCAGCTAGACGTTATATTTTTAACTGAAAATTTTGGATAATGGTTCCTTTTTACCAATATTTTGATAAAGTTTAATGTATAGAGACTAATCTCTATACATTAAAGTTAACTTAATAATAGGGTATTTGACTAATCAAATACCCTATTATTTTATTTTTCAATTTTAGTCAAATATCCTATCATTTTATTTTTATTTATCGTTCATCGATTCGAATCTCATTTTGTAGTCCGCAACATGGGTCCGCAATGACTTCACTAAGTATGCGGCACCCATCAAGAAAGTATGTAATTTATGAAGTAGGCAAGTTTGAAAAAAGAATGCTATATTTCATAGACTTTCACTAAGCTGGGCGGTACCGATCCAGAAAGTACGTAATTTGTGAAGTAAATAATTTCGAAAAAAGAATACGATATTTCATAGACGTCGGACGTGTATACCACAGACACAATGTCCTTACTGCTTTATTTACTGTGACCGCGCATGCGAAAGTGCGATTTGACGCGAATCAAGTGACAAAGTTACGAGTGTTGCATAAGGTGTGCGGGGGGAATGGGCGGAGTCTCTTCAAATCAAATAAATCGTTATAGGGCCTTAACATAGGCATTTTTTGTAGTCAAATACTTAAATGAAAAAAAAAAAACAACCTTGATGAAAAAAGACTTGCCCTCCTAATTCTTAATGTTTGTTGATGAAACAGATATTTGTGTTGGGTCTGGGTGTTTGTAGTACCTTCGTTGTTTCTGGTTTCCAAAGCACAAGGGAAAACCTTAGTTTGGGGCCAAGACAATGTATGTGATGTTGTCTCAATTTATTCTCCTAACTAGTGGCCCGCCCTCACTTCGCTTCGGGACCGTAATTCAGAAATAAACCAATAGATGGCGCTGTGTCCAATTACATCGCGCAAGCGTTTCGTCTTTTCGGTTTACCTATAAGCCTTGTCGTTGTCTATAGAAGTTATCTCTTTATAAATAGTATAGATTTCCAATTTAATGTCACTCAAATACGCAACAAAATAAGCATCAGTACCTATTTACGCAAAGTAACCTACGAAACAGCCTTGTAAAAGCTAACGATGGGAGTAAACGAGAGAAAAAAACACGAAAAGAAAATCACAACTAAAACGAAATAGGACTACCTACTATAAAAGTATTCGAGTTCCTGGAGATAATGAAAAAAGTTGGTCAAATGATCACTCCCCTTCCGGCCGATCCTTGCCGCGGATTTGCAAACTGCGTACGTTTGATTCCACTTCTTCATTAAAGGCTAACTGGCTTAATTCTAATTTTCAATTATTTTTAATGTACTTACATATCACATTAAAAAAAAACAGAATGCAGATAGAGCAAAAGGATCACGTGATTGCACTGGATTCGAAACACAGTGGCCTACAATCCAATATTCAACACATCGCAGGCACTGTTTTAATCCGGAAAATATTCGAATCATTTAATTAATCTGCGAGCGAGATAATCTGTTAAAAAAATTCTCGGAGTTCTATAGCAATATACAACTGCAACTCTACTAATGTTGCATGTGTCTATGAGCGGTGGTAATCGCTTACCATTAGGTGGTCCTGATGGTAAGCGATACTTCTGAGGTGAGTGTGGTGATTGTGTGTGAAATAATGCACTTATTGGCGCACTCACAGACATCATTTAATCTTAATATCCATTATTTTAATTATGGATAGTCTATGTGTCTTTTAAAACAATTGTCAATATTTTTCTTAAGTGACACTTAAGGTTTAAATACCGTCTCTGAATGCAGCAGTTACTGATATTTATCACGAATTTTTCTAATATTTGTACGTGCACTTTGACAATGCGCATCTCAGCTTAACTACTCCTGATTTCTTACAACTTTTGAAAGATAATTACTTCCTAGATGTAAAAACTGCCTTTTATGCAAAGACGAGAAAAAAGGCAGTTTAACTTCTTTAGTAGACGAGGTCGTGGAGTGCTCTCAAGCGATTAGTTCATGCTTTAGTTTGGACAGCGGCTTTTAGCGCCACGGAGCTATAATAGCGAATGAAGCGGATTAATAAGCTAACAGCTTGGTAGATAAAAACGCGCCTTCCTTAAGAGAGGGTTGAGGTTCGAATCTGAGTGTGAACGTTTGTGTTTTTCTAATTTATGTGCGCATTTCTACCAATAGCTCGGTTGTGAGGAAAACTGTACGTTTATCCCTTTTAAATGAATAATAGTTTTCTTGATAGGTGGCAGGTTCACCTGATGGTAAACGCTGCCGATCATAGATACCAGCAACACCAGTGGAGTCACAAGTTATTAGATTAGACTACCTATACATATTGACGCGTAGCGAAGCTCCTCTGTTTTTCAAATGTTGATCAGCTCTGTGATCATCATTACTTAACAAATGCACGAGGAAGGCGGCCATCAGAGAAGTGTGGCGGTGTGTTGTATAGCTTGCCACCAATCTCTTAAGTAATGACCTGTAAATGTTGTAAGACCCAAAAGCCTATTAAAAGGCAAAAACAATTGATTTTACATTGTGTCTGCTGTCTGGGCCTTACGACTTTAAGAGTGATATTGACTTAGAAGAAGCTCTGTATTTGCATCTTTTACTATCCTATGCTATGTCGCGAGTACTCGTAACAGCTATTATTGTTTAGTTTGAGAACCCTCCCCATACGTGGTATTGCGTGCGCAAGAGTGTAAACCGCTTCGACTAATGCCGTAATCTCGGCCCTATTAGTCGCGGCTCTCGTGACGGGGTGTTTTAAAACTCCGGGTGACTTGGTACAAAAAACGTGTACAGAACAGAACAAAATGTAGATATACAGGATGTATCTGTAAACATTAAAAGTGTCAGAACAAAATGTGGCTAAAGGGATGTAAGTAAGTGTTCACTAATAGATACTACTTACATTATACTGTAGATACTATTGCACAAAAGGTTACAAAACGTAATACCTAATTTGCCACGGTATCACAAAAAATTGGTAGGTAGGCTAGTTTGTTTGGTGCTTAATAAAATGATTTCTTATTAATTGCAGCTACCTTTAGACACCAACACCAGCGGGTCTTAAATACGCTAGCAACCTTTTAACACGTTTTACCCCCCTATTGGGCCACCCTAACTCGGCGAAACACAGCGTAGGCCCTACTTTACGCTGGTCTTCTATGGCTTAATTTTGCTCACATTGAAATAATATAACTATTCTCCCCAATTCGTGTACCGCATCTCCCACCAAATTAGTAAACTATGTGAAATGCCCAAATATGTGTCATGTTACTTTGTTGATTACAATCAAATTAAAGACGGAACTAATTGCTAAGGTTTAGGCCTGAATACGGCTGCACATAATCCATAAACAAGTTACGAAGTTAAATGGACACGTTATTATTAAAAGAAGTAAAATTATTATTTTATTCAGTTTTACTCCATACAAAACAATTTTAATGTCAAATATGTAATCTACCGTTGATTCGGCATGTCGACTTCTACGTAACTGGTTTAATTGAGTAACCTCAAAATGCTCACAAGTAGTTTAAAAATAAAAAAAAAAATTAAAACCCTCAATACGTATCTATATTTTAGATGAAAAAAAAGTTCTAGAAATTTGGTATAAAAATCTTAATTCATAAAATAAAATACATCACTAAACCGAAATTCTACCAAATTCTTATACTTTGTTTCGGAAAATAGTTGCTATGACATACGGACAGACAGACTTGACGAATCTATTAGGGTTCCGTTTTGTGCCATAGGGCACAGAACCTGATAGCTACTGGTGGAAGTGGACTGTATGGTAAGTAGGTGTGATGGTGGAAACACAGTTTAACCCTAGAGTGGGCGCGCTATGAGCATTTTGCCGCCCTTGCTAAAAAACTGTTAATATTTTCAAAAATAACTGTCTATTTGGCCTGCGCTTTTTAGTAGCTCCACCCTCGTTAGCAACACTTGCCGAAAGGGGGGAAGCTGTCAGTTCTCTGGGGTCCTTTTGAGGAGCAGGTTGTTACCATCAGGTGTCGCCGGGCGGCTAAATGCTCACCGCGCGCCCACTTACGCAAGTGATATTGTGTAATATATTTTTTTCTAAACTTGAAATGTTGACTATGTTTTGTGTTGCGAACTAAAAAAACATTTTTGTTTTAGAGTTTTTTTATGATATAGGTGGCAGATGAGCCGACGGATCACCTGATGGTAAGCGATTACCGCCGCCTTTGGACACTTGCAACACCAGTGGTGTCACAAGCGCGCTGTTTGCCTTTTTGGTACCCTCGCAGCGAAACAGCGCATGCACTGCTTCACACCTGTTTCCTCTCCATTCATGCCGAAGCGTGGCTCTCCCATTGTTAAATAGTATAAATTGTTACTAATAAATATAAGCAAACAAAAAGGAGGCTCAATTTGTGTCCTGGCAAATGCAGCTTATGTCCCTCAAAGTAAAACAGGCGCATGAAAACGGTTGTTCCAGATGCCCAAAGTTGCTGTGCAATGAACATTGCACATACCTATGTGATGGCTGTTACAATAGAGCATATCCTGTAGATGCAGAAAACTTAGTTTTGTTTGATTTTTTAATTTTTTTAAGTGATAGTAAGTATTAATGTAAGTTAAGGGAAAAAAGGCCATAAAAATATTAAGTTTAGTAACATCTGTTTTAAACCAAAGGTTCTTTAACTTAGTTTAATAAATACGTTGATTTATTACTACTTATAAGTGTATTAATTTAAATCTAAGAAAAAAAGTTGATTAATTTACTGTATTACTAGTAAAAATGTCAAAAAAAAGAGGCGGCGAAATGCTCCCCACGCGCCCACTGACGTTCCGCAAAAAGACGCGCCCACTCTAGGGTTAAAATAGCAAATAAAATATAATCAGGCAAAAGGTAGAAAAACAGAACAAAAGATGACGACAGTGACAAGATGACAGCACATAGAAAAAACATAAATAAAAAACACTAAAAAAGGTAGGTTAGACGTGAGGTCGGTCGCGGCGCAGCCAGTCGCCAATAGAACCTATAAAAGAAGAAATTGTAATAGTTTTATAATATGATATTAAACGAGACAACTTAACATAGGTAGGTATTTCGTTTGTTCTAACAAAAACTGCACGTTGTTACAAATAGAGAGATTTACCAATAAAAGTTGAAACAATATCTCCAACATCATAACAAAGAAAATATAACATCTAATATCGAAAAAATGCAATTGTAACACCAGACATGAACGTAGTTTTGGCAAAAAAAGGAATCGAACCGACGATCATTCGTCATTGTCGGGCGTCAAATTAGCGAGCGTCGCCCGGTGTTGATTGTGTAGCACCATCGATCATATAGAAGTGTTTCAGATCAACGACAAGATGTTAGTGTTGTGATGTTGTGGAATTGTGTTATCGATACTTTAAGTGCTAATACATTGCGTGGATTAAATGGCAAGTGGCAGGGGCACTTTGCGAGGAGAACAGACGGCCGTGGGGTGGAAAGTTCTTTGAGTAGAGGCCGCGTGCAGGAGGCCGCAGCCGTGGCTGGCCTCCCACCAGGTTGACCCGACGATCTGGTGACGCGTCTTGGTAACGTAGTGTAGGACGACCTCAGGCTAGATGGAGTGACGATCTGCGCAAGAGGGCTGGCTGGAGCTGGATGCGAGTAGCCGAAGATCGATCAAAGTGGCGAGCATTTGGCCTACGTACAGCAGTGGACTGCGACAAGCTGATGATGATGATATTGTAATGGTAGCGGGGAAACTATGGATGAGGCTGGCTGGGGACTATAGACAGTGGCGTGATAGAGAAGAGGCCTATTCTCAGCAGTGGGTGGATGTGGGCTGATATGATGATGATGATGTCAAATTTGCCGATTGTGTTTGTCATTAAAGCGAGAATCGATTCACAATAATTTGTCAGATTTATTAACTACTAGCGGCGGCCCGCGACTTCGTCCGCGTGGAAAAGTAACTTTTTACCCCCCTTTAAACCCCTTACAACCCCCTTTTCGCAATAAAAGTAGCCTATGTTCTTTCTCAGGGTCTAGATCATCTGTATACCAAATTTCATTTAAATCCGCTCAGTGGTTTTTGGCGTGAAAGAGTAACAGACAGACAGAGTTACTTTCGCATTTATAATATTAGTTAGGATTGTTGAGTG
>JABMDO010002114.1:0-10150 GCA_014851415.1 Cnaphalocrocis medinalis
CGATCAACCTGTGGTTTATTGAAACCTGTAGAAAGCATCAAGCTTATTGCCTCAGGGGTTCTCAGTACCACGCCTAGATTTCTTTTCTTGAATTAAAAAAAAAAATCTTTTCCAGCCATTCGTATGTCTTTATTAAATGTGTGAGGAACTTTAATTTTTTCTGCTAAATCAAAGCCAAGGCGTTAAAAAATAATTTCTTGTTAAAGGCATGAGACGATTATCTAGATTTACAACATGCTCACAAAGTTGTCTTTCAAACTCAGGTTTAAAGGTTGTTCAAAACGTCCTAATTTTGGCCTAAGAGTGATCTGATGACCGTATTTAATACCTTTGACCCCAAACCTGTAGAGAAGTACGTGGAACCTCAATCTGCGGTTAGCTCTCTCAGAACATTTTTTTCTCAAGCACCGCTTGAATTGCTTTTTTCATATTTTTCTTCACTCAAGTTCTCCGCGATTCGTTGTTCTAGTTTTTAAATTTCGGCATTGTGACGGCTGCAAACAAATATTTTTTAAATTAAGACTTAAAATAATAACATCAATATAGAGTAATAAAACATAAAACATATGGCCGGGGTTACCCCCAAAACTAATGGCCGGGGTTACCCGACATGACTTTCTTCGAAAAAAAAAATATTTAAAAAAAAGCAGCTAATTATACAATAAAATAAACTTCAAAGTGCAAAATAGAATAGTTTTCCATTATGTAAATAAAATCAAATAAATAATTACTTACGTTTATCCAATGAATATTGGTTTGCGAAACAATTGTAGACACGCGGCCCGTCGCCAACGAAAAGTAATTCACTCGATCACGTCCGAACGCAGCAGTCAATCGACTTCAACTGTTTGCATTTGACGAATTACTCGTAAACATACACAGAGACGACACGAACTTCAAGATCACGCCGTGCGAAGTACTAATATTTACTATGGCCGAGGCTACCCACCGGCCGGGGCTACCCCCCTTTCCCCTAAATTAGTTTCGTCAGCCTTTCGCTATTTGCATTGACGTAGTTCCAAAACGTGATTCTGAGAGTTATTTCTTTAGGTGAGAATTTTTCTTTCTTAAGATACGAAAGATAATGTTATTTGACTGACCGGATGGCGCATTTAGTGACCCTGCCTCATACGCCAAAGCTCGTGGGTTTGATCCCCACCCTGTATAAACATTCGTGTGATGAACACCTGTGTTTGTTCAGAGTCTGGGTGTTGTATATGTATTTAAGTACTATATTTCTGATCCTCTGTTGTGTGATATCTGTAACACAAGTGCTTGAGCTACTTAATACGGAGTCAGGTCAATTTATGACATGTTGTGTGAATTTATTTATTTTTTCTATCACTAGTCATATGAGGTTTATTTTTTTTAGGTTCTCGGTGTCACTGGTTAGGTCCTCATTAATTTATTTTTCAAATTGCACTGATATCTTTACAAGATTGAGAAGATAAAATAAAGTCTAATAGGTAATTGTAAAATTTTGGATTTGTAGAGTTGTGTTTTTAGCTAAGGGTCAATAAAAAGATAATATACCTATTGTTAATAATCACCATTTGTTAAATGGACGGACCTAAGAACTCTTTTTATAATGGTATTATATCTCTTCACGATTATCCCACTAATCTTAAGTACATTTTCATATAATACCGGCCGTAACATTTACCCTTCACGACGACTAAATCAATGATATATTGAGATACCTTACACACATTGTCCTGGTCTCAAGATGACGTTTCCTTAGCCACGGTGCTACTAGAAACAAAGCTAACAAATACAAGACCCTCAGAACCTACACAAATATCTATTTCATCAGCAAATTACTTAACTGTAGTACTGGAGTTGAAACAGCAAACTACATTTCAATAGCTTAAAACTAGTACGCTCAATATTGAACCGCATAAGTACCTTATGAATGTTACATTGTTTTTATAACTCTACAAGTACGTCTTTTTTATCTATATAGGTATGCTATTTAAAAAGAAATAACTTCTATAGAAAAAAACCACAGGTCCAAACATCTGCGCGATGTTATGGACAAACACCGTCATCTATCCACAAATGCATCCACTTGACATCTGACAATGACAAAACGCAAACTAAAGTTAGTCACGGTTTCAAAACGATGCTGTCACTTTTACAAAACTTCATCAGGAGATCCGTCTGCGAGTCTATACTCTGATTTATAATCATGTAAACTGACAGATGCAAATGTGAAGTTTCTATACATTTTGACATCTTGCATCTGTCAAATTGAGTGATAATGTATGGGGATGACACATTGACATCTGTCAGTTTACTTTACATGATTATGAATCAGAGTAGGTATAGGATTCTGTGGGTAACTGTGAAACAAGCCGCATCGGCTGATGCAATCCAAAGATTTTAATTAGTATCTAGTAGTTTTTAGGGTACAAATTTGGTGTTACTTTGTGCAGTGAAGTGCCGCAGGGTGATATTAATATAAGAATCATTGAATTGTGTCGTTTTTAACACTGCTATTGGTGTCGAGTGAGTTGTCACGTGAACAATTTGCTTTGACCTAATAGAGTCTTAAAACCTACGGCTTTGTTAAAAATAGTCTCCACAGAATCCTTAGGACAATTAAAACGCTAAACACCGGCGTATTATTGAGTGACTGTGACTTCGACTGACTTCGACTGTTGACTACACTTTATCAAACTACACTTGACATTGGCAAAATTAAATGTGTCATGAACACAATACAGGCCATATAAAAAAAAAAAAATCAGAGTATAAGAGTACCACCTCAGAACAATAACTAAAGCAATAGAAGCCCTACTAAAAAAAAAGCTACGTACAGCTATCTTATTCACATCTGATGATACATCGTGCACGAGAGTAAGCGAAACAAAAACACCGCCCGGTTTCTATTATTTTCGAACGAGTCACTAGTTTAAATGTCAAATGGTCGAATTTGGTTCTAATTATGCTGCTAAATTAAAAGTTCGTACTTGCGCCATGCTCTTTTTGGTAAAGTCAAACCGATTGAGAATGGTCGCATTGTTATGGTTGTGTGTCGTGGACGGTTTAGGGAATTTGTGATATTTTTTTAGGATGTAAACGTTTGATAATACACGTTAAACTTGGTAGATATCTTTTGTGCTAGTATATGGCGTGTGTAGTTGAAGGCTGCAAATCGCACTCAACACGGAAAGAAAATACAAATGAGTTAGTGACTTTTTCATCGGTGAGTTTGTTATATTACATCTTTTATGGTTTTAAAATGACTATGTAGTCAGAAATTTGGTCTGTTATATTATTATCTCGAGATTCCACACAAGTTTTGTACTATTTTATCACATTTTCATAAATTATTTACAATCAGTTGAGGTTATAGTAGTGTTGTGCAAATTGTATCGATGTTTTGGTCAGAGAATCGCCTTAGTTTATGTTGACCAACATGCTTTTTGTTTTAGATTCCCCAAAGATGAAGCAGCTAAAGCTATATGGGTACGAAGTATTTCAAGGCATAACTGGGCACCGAAAAAACATAGCCATATTTGTTCTAAACATTTCACTGTTGATTCTTTATTACCTAATGAAAATGCTAAGTATCGGCGACTTAAGGCAAATGTGAAAGGTATGCCGTTATTGAAGTATAATTTGTTGATTCTATTAAGATTTCTTTATGGTTTTATACTAGGAATACTAGGGTTTTTTTTCACGTCTTTTGCTATTTATTATTTAATTAGCCTAATTAAAATGTTTTGTTTTAGAGACCATTATCAGATTTGAGACCATTATCAGATTGACAACACGCAATGTAAACGCTTTTTTCAAATCCTGGTATGCCTTTTTCTTTACAATACTGTAAAGCGTCTGCAACAGAATTACTAAGTAGTTGTGCCGCAAGGCGAACTTTCATAATTAAGCTACCATAATTTGTTGTTGTAAAGAGGTAACTTTTAAAATAAAGTTTTTTGTACTGAATATTGTCAGCCTTTTTTAGGGTTCCGTAGCCAAAATGGCAAAAACGGAACCCTTATAGTTTCGTCATGTCCGTCTGTCCGTCTGTCCGTCTGTCCGTCTGTCCGTCTGTCCGTCTGTCACAGCCGATTTACTCGGAAACTATAAGTACTACAGTGATGAAATTTGATGGGAATATGTGTTGTATGAACCGCTACAAAAATATGACACTAAATAGTAAAAAAAGAATTGGGGGTGGGGCCCCCCATACATGTAACTGAGGGATGAAATTTTTTTTTTTTCGATGTACATACCCGTGTGGGGTATCAATGGAAAGGTCTTTTAAAATGATATAAAGTTTTCTAAAAAACATTTTTCTTAAAGTGAACGGTTTTTGAGATATCAGCTCTCAAAGTCGTAAAAAGTATGTCCCCCCCCCCCTCTTTTTTTATAACTACGGGGTATAAAATTCTAAAAAAATAGAGGTGATGCATGCTAATTAACTCTTTTCAACGATTTTTGGTTTGATCAAAGTATCTCTTATAGTTTTTGAGATAGGTTGATTTTATTATATTTGCTGCTACGGAACCCTTTGTGCGCGAGCCCGACTCGCACTTGGCCGGTTTTTTTATTTATATAGACCTATAGTCCATTTCAGCTAAGAAGAGCCCTGTGACACTTCATCGCGTTCTGAACTACGCATTTTATGTTTGACAATGAAAAATATTTTTATTGTTTATCTTTTTCATTTAATTGCGGCATCATTCCAAAAAATATTCCAATAAAACATCTCAAAGTTTTAAAACAAAAACATTATCATTTACTTTAATTTAATGGAATAGAAAAAACAACATTTTTTAAAACAATCCTATGCACATCGTATTACTTGTAACGGAACGTGGAAAAAAACATAGAGCTGCGACATGTCATAATCGGCGGCCATGTTGCGATTACTCGATAATCGGATTAGTACGAGTACATCAGCCTTGTATGCTAGTTGTATTTTCGTTTGTATTTGCGTGGTGTTCGGTTATTGTTACTTTTTGTTGTTGTGTTTGTTATTATTGACTTTTATTGCTGTTGTTTGTTGCTGTTTTTGTTATTTTTTGGCAAAATGTGTGTTGCTGTTAGTATAAAAAAATCGATTCCATTTCCTTAGGAAGTATTATCGATTACCAGAAACAATCGCAATCATTTCATTATAGACATCTCTAAAAGTATCAAAAATCGAAGTGTCACAGGGCTCTTCTTAGCTGAAATGGACTATAGTATGGTGAGTAAAGTGAGCTTTATACGGTGCTAAAATCGTATCTTATAGAATTTAGACTTGTACTGACAATTGAACGAATTTTTGAAAAAATAACCGTTTTTAGATAAAATCAATGAATCGTGGTATGTTTGGCTATGACTTAGGGACCTTCAAGAAACGAGCGTACTCCTTCTTAAAAGGCCGGCAACGCATCAGCGACCTCTCTGATCTCGCAGATGTTCATGGGCGGCGGTGATTACTTACCAACAGGTGACCCGCTTGCTCGTTTGCCGCCTCTAGTATAAAAAAAAAAAAATAAAAAAAAAATGTTGATTTTACGTTTTTTTTCGATTGATTGATTTCATCTGACAATTTCTAATTCTTACTTTTTTATCGACTTTTATTTCGACACGGCCACAACACTAGCATTTGAAGGCTGAAAGATGGAAGGACGAAGGCTTGTGACAACCTTCTGAATTACGAATGTCCAGATGTATATCCATCCCTTTTTGACACATTTACAATATCATAAGAGAAAATAGTACCTACAAACTGCTGTATTCTGTTGCTATTTTAGTACGGTTTCTATTGCTTTAGTTATTGTTCTGAGGAGTACCACCTAAAGCAAAAAAAAAGAAACAACATCCGTTAAAAACCAAGCCTACCTTTAGACGTTGTTTAATACGAGTGGAAAAAGTTTTTAAGTACGATTTTGTTATAAATTCTTAAAAGCGGCCTTCACTCATTATTTAAGTATTCCTATGGAATATTCAATAAAACATAGGTATAATTGTTTAGGTATATTTACGGTACTTCAGTACCGAGATTACGATCTTCGACAATAAAATGCCAAAACAACAGATTAACTACGTAATAACAATTGTTTACCCATGTTGTTGGCAAACGCACTCACCTTGAAACTTGAACTCCAGCAGATCTGGTCAGTATCTCCCAGATTAATGATTTGCTCACTAAATTTTAACCGGGCAATTGTAGTTAATGGAGAAATTCCGTAGCTTGAAAATCTTTGACATGTTAATGCATGTGAGTTGTATGTCTGTGTCTGTGTTTACTTAAGACTAGAAGATCAGTTCTTAAAAGTTTAAAGGAATATTTTTAGAGATGAATTTTTGACTTTTTTGTCAAAGACCCAAATGCATAACAGATGTTTACAAATAAACAATTGTACTATTGCGGGGATCGAACCCTTACAATAAAAACCTTTGATTCAACTGACTACCATTGCATAGGTGCACGAACTGTGGTAGCTCAGAGAATAGCTAGCGCCATTTTATGTCATAGGTGGCAGACGAGCAGACTGATCACTGATGGTAAGCGATCGCCGCCCATAGACACCTGCAACATCAGCAGAGTCACATTTGCGCTACCTTTCAACTTTCCCCTCCCAATTAAGCCTCCTACCCTTACTCTCTCGAAAAAAAGCAGCGCAACGCTGTTTTCTCACCAGTTGAGCCACTCATTCATGCCGAAGCGTGGCTCTCTCACGGTTAGAACACCTTCCATGATGGTAGTTGTAGTTTGAATCTGAATATGAACCACTTGATTTTTTTAATCTATGTGCCTATTATGGAGGTAAGAGGAACATTATGTGGAAACCTGTACGTTTCGAATAGTTTTTGAAACGTTTAACCATAATGCGGATGGTGTGATTCCCCTGTTAAATAGGTAAAAGGGTTGCATAGGTCAGACGGCAGTCCATTATCATCATCATCATTTCAGCCAATAGACGTCCACTGCTGGACATAGGCCTCCTCCAAAGTTCTCCACACAGATCGGTCCTGTGCCACCCGCATCCAAAGGACTCCCGCGACCTTCACCAGATCGTCGGTCCACCTGGTGGGAGGCCTGCCATGGCTGCAGCCTCCTGCGCGTGGCCTCCACTCAACGACCTTTCCACCCCAACGGCCGTCTGTTCTCCTCGCAATGTGCCCTGCCCATTGTTACAGACGGCAGTGGTTTCATTATAATTACAGAATCCTTTAAACCGAATCGTGATCTAAGCATACCTACCCCAGGTTACAAGCTACACATTAGGATTAGAGGTACCTACCTACCCTTTCTATTAGTTGCTGCCTAGCGTAACAACATTTCAAAAATAAATACAACTAGATAGATATTTTCATTTAAGCACCTTTAAGTTTGACGATTCCATGTTGTACTACTCGGTTAGCATGTAAACTCTCATTGACATAATATTGTTTAACGAAGGTAAAATATACTTTTCATGATCATTTACTAAGTATTAAAGACAAACTGCCGCACTTTGAGACGTTTATTAAACCTTGATTGTCCCTTAAGTAAAAATACTGACGCTTTAGTAGACTGAAAGGCTGTCCATAATAAAAGATATGAGCATTAAGGTTAAATGACGTCTCTGAATGTGGCAAAAAGGTATTTAAATAATTTGACTCAACATATTTGTATCAATTTACAATAAAACTATTAATCTCTTTATTAAATTCTCACTTACAAAAACATTACAACAAGCTTAAACATAGACCCATATAATACATACTACGTGTAGCTTTGTTTGCACTTTAGTTCCATACACACAACACAATTGCTCACTTTTTCACTTTGTACATCAATGTACCTTTGGCGTATCGTCCGTTGGTGATTCACCCTCCTTGATTGTTATAAAAGACTGACGTTATGTCCGTTGGAATATTTGGTGGAAGAGCGCAGAGACCTGATCGTGGTCAGGCGGACTGATGACGTGTGGTCGCCACGCCTGATGAGAGATGCTTGGTGGCCGCCTGATTCCCTGCAAAAATAATAAAATTGAGCGTTAGTTTCATTTTTCATAAAAGTAAGTTTGTGTGTGTAGATTTTTGTAGATAGAGAAAAGAAGAGGGGTAGACAAGTTTTGGAGTGGAGACCGCGACTCGTAAAGCCTAGTGTAGGCTGGTCTCCGGCTAGATGGAGAGAAGATCTTCGAAAAACCGTGGGTATAGTCTGGAAGTGCCTAGCCGAAGACCGGGTGAAGAATGGCGAACATTGGGGAAGGCCTATATCCAACTGTGGCCTGAGGAACAGATTTAAGAATTCCGTTGATTTCAGGCTCCTACAAAAATATTTTTGTCTCATAATCAGCAGATGATCAATCGTATTTTTGTAGGATCGTGAAATCAACTGAATTCTTAAATCTGTTCGTCCGAAAAATGATTGTTGTTTGTATTGAAAATACTACTTTGTAGCTTAGAAATATTACTCTAATCAATAATGACATATTTAAGTTTATTACAACGAATTTTTTTCTAACATTAGGTAGTAGTCACCCTGTTTCACGTAAAATTCGTTTGTACGACTGCAACAGGCTGATAGTGGTGATGAGAAGATGAGATAATGCGAAAGAATTTTCGTTTTATTTTGTTGATTTTAGGTACTATGTTGATTTGCAGAAAGTTTATTTTTAAACCAATGTTTCTCAGCACTAAATTATAACAATTTATAAGATCAACTGAAAATGTCTGGTCTAAGAATTTTGCAAATACTGTGCAGTCTGCCTGTTTCTAAGACCATAGCTTTGAATTGAAAGACATTTATTCCATTTAAGCCAATTTATATCCGACATTGCTTCGCAATAGTATTAGCCAAATTGATTGATAAAAAAGTAAAATTTACGTTCGACTAAATGTGGCCTGAAGAGAAAAATATCTGTTAATTCCGTATATTTTTAAATTAGAGTAAAATATATTATATTATTTTGAAAGATATTTTGATTGCACTGAAAATTGTTCTATGTTAGTAATACTTTGTCCGTACTTATAATCCTTGTCAATTTAAATTAAGAATGGAATGAAAATAATATTATGTAAAAAAAATAATACGACTGTCTTGTTCGGTATTTTCGCGAACTCTAAAGTAAGAATACATTTTAGATGGAGGATTATTGTGAAAAAAAATATTAGATTTACTTTTATACTTCATATATATTTATAACTTTATTTATTTTATTGCGATATGCATAATCGTACAATGTTTTCAACATAATAGACAATACAAACTTACAAACAAAATAAACTATTAGTGTTAACACAATGGCCAGTTTTAAATAAATTAAGTTTAAATATAATAAAATAATCATAAAAATACAAAAATATATTTGTTGGAGTCAAATATCTACTAGTTACTTTTTCAATACCCCGATAAACGTAAGTCCATTTTAAGGTGACATCCTTCAAGTCCAATACGCCCTTGCTCGGTATTTTTTTAATAATCTTCCCAAATCCCGGATAGTGGTCCAAGCGTACCCTATACTATAGAAACGAGGTTTTCTCAAGTACGCTATCTAACGGAATTTTCACACGTGGTAGCCCCCATTAGAACAGACTGTAGTCGGATTTACCTAGATCGTCTACAAGTACGTCCATCTCACGAATTTTTCACAAGCAATATCCCGCATTGCAAAACCCCTTGTATTGTAGCACCCGATGCAGTCGGAGAGCGTGAGCCTGGAGGCTCTACGGCGCGCGGCGGGCGGCCCGACCGAGGCGGAGCGGCGCGAGGCGGAGCGCCGCCGCGCCACGCTCAACAACGCCTTCCGCACCGCGCCCTTCGACCACCTCGTGGCGCTCACGCAGCCCAAGGTAACATCAGCATCATGGATCTATTTGCATAGGACTAGAACTGCCACCTGCGGTATTCCCGGACCACTACGACCTACAAACCTTCAAGAAAAGAGCATATCTTTCTCTAAAAGGCCGGCAGCGCACCCGTGAAGCCCCTGGTGTTGCAGGTGTTCATGGGCGTAATCGCTTAACATCAGGTGATACGTCTGCTCGTCTGCCCCCTATTCTATATAAAAAAAAAATAGGAACACTAATAACTTACCATACACACAGACATATAGCTGGCGGCACGAAAGAATAGCGATGACATTTGGAGATAAGTGACATTGAGATGGGCCAAAGACACAGACTTTTTAGGGAGTGAAGAAACGCACCGGGGAAG